>VMDO01001165.1:145685-226830 GCA_007922755.1 Pedetes capensis
ACCAAAAAAAAAAAAAAAAAAAAAAAAAAAAAGAAAGAAAGAAAGAAAGAAAAGAAACATGGGACACAGGGCCCAGCCGGGGAGAGCCCTGTGTCTAATGCTCTCAGGAATAAGAGAGGCATGTTGTAGAAGAAATAGGGAAAATAAATAATAATTTAAAAATTAATACTATGAGGGCTGGGGTGTGTGTCAGTGTGAGTGCCTGCTCAGCATGCACAAGACTCTGGGTTCTACTATAGTGCAGGAAGGAAGGAAGGGAGGGAGAAAAGAATAAAAGGAAATTAAAAATAGGAGAAGAAAAAGTTTTAAATTCAACATAAGAGTTGATGGAAAAGGCTGAGAGCAGCAGTGCAGAGCTATAATCTCAGAGACTCAGGAGGCAGAGGCAGGAGGATCGCAAGTTTTTTTATTATTTATTTATTTATTTATTTATTGTGGTACTGGAGGTTGAACCTAGGGCCTCGTGCTTGCATGCTTTGCAAGTGCTGGACCACTGAGCAGCACCCCCAGCCCACTTTTTCAGTTTTTGAGACAGGGTCGTGTTAAGTTATGCAGGCTGCCTCTGGTCTCAAACTTGGAGGATCACAAGTTTGAGGCCAGAGGCAGCCTGCATAACTTTTAACTTAAGACCCTGTCTCAAGATAAAAAATTTAAAAAGGGCTGTGGTTGCTGCTCAGTGGTAGAACACTTGCAAAGTATGGGTTCAACTCTCCCAGTACCAAGAAATAAAAAAAAAAATTTTTAAAAGAGTTGAGGAGAAAACTGAAGATATTACCCATTAAAAAAGCACAAAATTAGAGATTAGGAAAGTGAAGAAAATGAGAGGAAAATTTCAGAAGGTCTACTATGATCAAAAGAACTTACGACAGCTGGGAAATGGAAGAGACTACATAAAGAGGATCCTAGAAATCCTTCTGAAGCTGAAGGACATGCTTTTCAGAGTTCAAGGCTGAAAACCATTACCATGTACTCAGCACAGAAACAGTGAGAGACCCACAGCAAGATGTCCAGGGTAAGAAACAGGTCCCACAGAGAATGGTAAGCAGCAGCAGTAGCAGCACAGGCCTCTGGCACATAGCATGGGTTAGCCAGCATGGAGCCCTATGACTGACCTAGCACACTGCACCTGTCTGAGCTTTCACCTGCAGGCAAGGAAGGGCGGGGATAAACACATTTTCAGACATGCAGGAGAGAGAATCTGGCTCCTGTGCATTCTTTTCCAGGCAACTGTTGAGGATGTCTCCTTTAGAAAATGAGTAAGCACAAAAAGGAAACAAGGAACCCAGGAAATAAGCAGCAAACCCAAGCGTAAGCACACAAAATTCCAGGACAATGGAAAGGAAAAGGTTGTGCAACAGGGCCAGAGAGTAACTGGCTCCGAGTGGGGCTGGGACGTGAAAATGGGAAACATCAGGAAAAGGCTGCACCAGCACATTGTCTGAGAGCTGAGGAGAGCAGGACAGAGCAGGGCAGAGCAGACCTCCCACTGCGCATATGGTGACCAGTAAAGGCACAGCAGAAGAAAAGAGAGCCCCAGGTAGTTAGGCACACGACATACACCCAGGACCTTCCAGGAATGCCTGGGCACCAGCTCAGCAGCAGGGGCTGGGGCAGGCACTACGTGTGCTGAGAATCCTGGAAGCAGGCAATGTCAGGCCAGGGCTGCACGCCACAGCAGAACTTGTTTTTGCTTTGCTAAAGTCCTATGCAGCACAATGACTTCTGATTCAGTCATGAATGTCGGCTCACAGCTCACACAGGTCAGATGCACAACTTCAGAAGGGCCTGGCCACAATGTGAACCCCACTGCTGCTGGAACAAGCATGTGTAGCCCTTGTCCAGTGCCATTCAAGGCCCTCTACATCACTCATTCAGGTCTGAGGCTCCTGTGTGGCAGAGCCAGGACCTGCTATGTGGCAAGGACAGCAACTTCTCATGGATTCCACGTGCATCTCTCAGGCCTCCCCACTGCCCTGGCCCATCAGACCCAGCTCCACCAGAGAGCTGATGCCCTGACCCACTATGGAGAACATGACTGCCAGCAAGGCCGGCCTGGTGTGGGAACTCCCAGAGTTAAACGGCATCCCAAGGAAACTCCACAGGAGCGGGCAGCAGCTGCTCCACCATGCAAACACCGCAGCTGTACTTTGCTACCCCCTCAGAGCCTGGCCAGTGATCATACTGTGTGTTCTGTCTTCCCTGCTCAGTTTGCTTCTCTGCTGAGCTGCTCCATAGGCTGAGTCCTCAGGGAAGGCTACACCCTGCAGGCACCTCCCTCAGTGCTCCTACAGTATAGCATTCCGCTCTCAGCTCCAAACCCCCACCCCCAGTTACTGTCTCTGAGGCTCTGGGCAATCAGCTAAGCAACCTGTGCCTCAGTTTCCTCATCTGTGAAACAGAGACAGTGTCAGGGTGAGCTCAAGGATGAAATTGTGTAGGTGAAACCATCTTAGAGCAAGGAACCCCATCCAGGGACCAGCACTGTGGTAGGGAGAGTTTCTCAGGGCAGGTTCTAAGAAACAGGGTTACTAGCTAGAGGACGCCAACACTGTTGTTAACACTTTGATTACCAATTTCAAACAAAAATATATGACAATAAGTATTTTATTTACAGAAACTCTTCATCACAATGCACAAAACAAGAACATGATTAGCAAAATAATCTGAATGTATGCATTTGTAAAATACCTTTTTCCACTTTCTTGATTTTCTGTCAAACTCATACATGCTTTTTGACATATGTGTCCTGATAGGAATCAAAGGGTCAACTAGCTGTGGGTGCCCCTTGGACTAGTCCCTAGGAGGACTCTCAAGTTCTCTGGAAAAATGACCTCAAGAGACTCTGGAGAGTGATACCCCAGCACAAGGAGTGAGAGCTGAGGCTAGCGCAACAGAGCAGGGCAGAGTAGCCTCTCACTGCATCTGTGGGAACTGATAAAGGCACAGCAGAAGAAAACAGCCTCATGCAGCAACCATGCCAGCACCAATCACAACCACACCACCTGTTTCCCCACCTGCTCCCGGTGGGCATCAGGCTATGTGTACACTGTCAGACCTATACACGGTGGGAACAGGCAAATGATACCCAGCCTTTGCTCCTATGGGCCCCTTGAGCATTTCTGGGCTCGAGATACCTGCTAGGAAAGACAGTTCAAGTCAGAGCCTTGGGTCAGCCTGCTATGGCCCTCAAGATGTGCCCAGGTTGCCCTCTACCATGTGGTCAGGCTCCCCCAGGTGATCCTGCTCAGTGAGGCAGAGGGAATCTGTGTGGAGGAAGTGACACTGTGGGGGCCAAGGGCACGCTCACCTGTGCACCAGGTGGAGGTTCTCCTGCCTCAGCCGGCCGTGCTGCTCCCCAGCAGCCGCACTGTCCTTCTCCAGCTCTGACACCCGCCTCTCCAGGAAGACAACCTTGATAATGAGACAATGGCTTGAAGAATAAGTAGAAAGAGGCCACGCACCCAACTTTCACACCCCCCCAGCTGAGCTGGAGTTGGGTCCTACTCATCCTTGGAAATCACCCATGACATAAACCCACGACAGTGCAGGTCCCCATGGGGTGACTGTCACCTTAATGCACAAAAGCAGGCATCACTGGAGGCTGTGGGGTGGGGGCTTGTGGTGTGGCACATAGGCAGCAGGCTCAGCACCCCACAGAGAGGGGGTCTTGCTTTGCCAGACAGACAGCACATGGAGGAGGCCTGGTATCTGGGGACAGGAGAGACAAAAGGGCCCTCCCTTGCTCAGAGAGCTCAGGACATGGGAGACAGACACCTGCACAGGTAGGAGGAGGAGCACACGCCGAGCACAAGCAGGGTGCAGACGTGAGGGGAGTACGACGGGAGGCAAGGAAGGTGCAGGGGAGGAGAGGCAAGGGTGTTGCTGTAACTCTCCCCTAGGTTCAGGCTTGGCCCTGGGGAACACTCCTGACCACAGCATGGCCCCCTGCCAACCTGCTGAACTGCACTCAACCCCACCCCCAAGTAGCCCACTCCTGACACTGGCTCTGTGGCCACTGCAGCCCAACTGGTATCCCCCCAGTCCTCCCTTCAGAGTGCCCTGGTAAGCTGAGTCCTGGTGCCCCCTTGAGGCTGCTCCCCTGAAATGATACAGGTGCACGCAGGCACCAGGGTCATGCCAACATCACTCTGTCATCCATGGCTCCCACTGCTCAGCTATACTCCTTCAGGGCAGCTTATTTCATGTACCATGAAATGCCCCTCTTTTACCCACGGCCATTGGATCCCTTGAGGGAATGTGCTGAGGAATATTGGAGCTGGACAGAAGATTAAATGAAGCCCTGATGACATCATTGCTTAAGGGCCAGGATACAGTCAGGTATCCCCAGGTGCTGCCCAGTGCCTCACAGAGCACACCACAGTACAAGTGAGAAAGGTCCTCAGATCCTGGCTACACTCCAACCACACTGCACCACCTACCCTTGCCCTCAGCCCCGATGCACAGAGCCTACCTTGTCAGCAATGTCCTCCTCTGGGCCCTCCACGGTCTCTGGGGGAGGGTCATCCAGGACCTCCATGGTCAGGGCCCCTGACTGGTGCAGGTGCCTGTGGAAAAGAATCAACAGCAGAGGGAAGAATGGGAAAAAATAAACAACAAGCTCTTCAAACACAAGCACTGCCATGTCCCTCTGAAAGGCAGACAGCAGCATCATGGGGTACAGGCCTTCCCTATTCCTGAGGGGCAGTGGTTCCTGGTCAAAGCACTGAACAAAGGGGTTCCCTGGGCTGGCTGCCTTTACCAAGGAGTCAGGAGTGAGCAGCAGCAGAGCAAACACTCTGTAGTATCAGAATCTTCTCAGCGCTCTTTGGAGCCTGACACGGCATGATCTCCCTGCCTGCTTGCTAACAGGACATGGGTACTTTGTACTTGGAGCAATAAAACATAATGTCACTCCTCACTGTGATACTAAATGACCTCAAATCCATCAGGGGCCCATCAAACATTAATTCAGGATCTTGATTCCCCCACAAGACATCTATATGGACTGTTTTTGTTTTTTCCTTTTCCTTTTCTTTTGAGACAGAGTTTTACTATATAGCTCAGATTGGTCTCAAATTCCAATCCTTGCCTGGCTGGCCCTTACATGCCCTCCCTCAGGCAGTAACAGTTTAGGGCCCTGGGAGAAGCTGTGGGTGCTAGAGGTCCCACTCAGGTCACACCTGGGGTCACATGCAGATTCTGATACAGACAAGCTTGGGAAACACCCAGATGCACATGACTTTTGCAGCACCAGTGCCTGTGGACAGGGAGCTGACCCACTCAGGGCGCAGACGATTCTGGGTGACCTGAGGGCCACCCACTGCGCCTGGGCAGGGGCTGCTTCTTAGCTGCTGGTTCCCTGGAAAGTGTCCAGGGAACACTTGCTTGTGGTTCAAACCAAACTCCTCAGCTGTGGTGAGTCTATAGCAACACTAATTTAGCAGCAGTACATAAAACCCTCAGAGCCCTTGTACAAATATGTCAGCAGCAAGCCTGCGCGTTTCATTCTTCCCACACCCTGGGACTCTCAGTACTGATCAGGTTCCAAACTTGATGGCCTGACACTCAGAGCTGTGTGATACTCAGAAAGCACTCACCCTCTCTGGGCCTTCCTCACTTATAAAATAGGGAACTCTGTGCAAGCAAGTATGAGGTTTAAATGAGGTTTATACAAGGACATGTTTATGAATAGCTCCTCCAAGGATATAGCAGAATAAGAATTCAACTGAACACTGATAAATACACTGCGAAGGCTACTTCATCTTATCAGTGAATAAAGGGTTTTTTTGTTTTGTTTTGTTTTGTTTTTAAGAACAGACTGGGTTTATACATTTCCTTTTTCCATAAATGTTCTAAGAGGAAAAGAAAGCAGGCACCTTTGCTCCTGGGACCAAAAACCCATGCATACAAACAAGAAACACTATGTGCTTCTAGAGCATGTAAGGGGTTTCTCTGGGTTCTCAAAAGGGTGCTGACAGACACTGGGTTCTTGATCAGTCACTGCTCTTAAACACCCAGGACCCTGACCTCCACTTGCTGCCACTCCCAGGGAAGGGAGCTGCCCACTGCAGACCCTAGAGGCCACCGTGGGCAAGGGCCCAGGCCTGGGCCTAACCTGGTGCAGGGGGCAGGTGGGTGCACCATCCTCAATCACCCAGCATGTGGCCTCATTCTGAGGCTGAGGTTACTCGGCAAGACAAATGAAGGGTTGTTTATTTAAGCCCTCTAGGAAGGAGGATTCTCCAGCCATCCACCCTCGCTCAGGAGATTCCCAGGAAGAGACTGTAGGGAGGATGTGATCTACCCCAAAGGGAGGCAAGTAAAGATGCTGAGACCTCAAGATCCTCCTTTTGCTAAGGTGGGGAAGGGTAATGTTCCTGCTGCGGGTATCACCAAGCCAGATCTGTGCCAAGTGGTGCGGGGAGAAAGCCACTTCCATTTCCACAGGGAAGGAACACGCTCAGAGAGGTCAAGGACACAGCTAGGTCACAGTGCTGCAGTTGGCCGCCACAAAACCCACCATATCAGCCACAATGCACACACAAAGGGCTGAAAACTTCCTCAAAGTCAGTTACAGGACAGTTATTTTGTGTTTCCTGAGAATTCTGGGGATAGATTGCTTGGAGGGCATTTCAAAGGATCAAGCCCTTCACTGCCCAGCCCTATCAGGCCACAAGATTCCTCTCAGGTTCGCTGGACGCCCCTCCCCATTTTGCACAAGGTGTTACTAGCCAGCCCCAGGGTGTGTCAGGATTCTAGGTGTGGAAGGCCATGAGATGTCGAGCTGGGTTTTCACCTTCCTCAGTTCCATTAGTTATCGCCTGTTTGGAACAAAAGGCTTGGATGACAGTGAATGGGATGACCAAGCCATACCATGCTGAACCATAATGAAGTGCAGCTGAGCTTCCGATTGTATTACTAAAAGCATGACACTTTTCTCAAAGGGGTAAGCAAGGAAACCAGAGAAGTTGCAGCAAAGCCACTGGCCTCTGCTTCCTCCAGACCCCAAGCCTTAAGAAGGCTACGAGGACCTCCGGGGTGAGAAACCTGAGCCTGGGAATGGAAAGAGACAACAAGATATCTCCAGAGCCAGCCAGGGATGCCGGCTTCCAGGCAAAAAGGCCCATTTTTCATTTTGTTCATCATAATTAATGGAAAAAAGAACTCTCAACACGACTCATCATGCAATTTATGGTTTGTTTTTTTTTGTGTGTGATACTGGGGGGTTGAACCCAGGGCCTCGCGCTTGCATGCTTTGCAAGTGCTGGACCACTGAGCTGTACCCTCAGCCCATTTATTTACTTTTTGAGACAGGGTCTCACTAAGTTACGCAGAGTGCCTCTGGTCTCAAACTTGGAATCCTCCTGCTTCCACCTCCTGAGCCGCTGGGATTACAGGCGTGCGCCACCACACCTGGCTTGCAATTTATGGTCTTTAACCCTGCAGGAGTCGTGGTATCTTTCAGATGCAATTTACTATTGAATATTACACACTCTTATGAAACACATGCTATAACCAAACTGATGGCTTAAACATTATGGCTTAACATTAGTCATTTACAAATAAGCAGCTAGTCGTGACCTTGACCTTATGCACCAATATATGTAACAATACTTAAGAAAAGAATTTGTTTTTATTTCTCAGATCAGCCATGACCTCTGCAAGGTTAAGGATAAAGAAATCTTCAGTTTCCTCAGTCACAAAGAAACAAAGATCAGAATTTGTTAAACCTTAACAACCCCATCACCAGAGGCAGCACACAATGTCTGGTTGGTTGTTTGTTTTTTTCCTGGTACTGGGAGTTGAACCCATGGCCTTGAACCCTCATGATCTGCAAGTACTGGACCATTGAGCTGCACCCTACGCCCATTTTTTTACTTTTTGAGACAGGGTCTCGCAGACTGCCTCTGGTCTCGAACTTGCGATCCTCCTGCCTCCGCCTCCCGAGCCGCTGGGATTACAGGTGTGCGCCACCTTGCCCGGGTACCACAATGTATTCAGACCATTCACAACCGTAACTGCATACCAAGCAACAGTCACAAGCAGAATCTCTCCTAGGGTCTCGGGATTTACCTCTTGGGACTTCCTTTCTCAAGAAGCTATGGGAAGATGTGATGGGCAAAACAGACAAGAAATGGGAAGGGAGACTGGAACAGGGAGCAATGATCCATCCCTTAAACAAATGAAGGGACCCAAAGGGCATGGAGGAGACACACCCAAGACCAGAGTCATGAAGCAAGGAGAGGTCCTGTGCAAAGGAGGAATTAGGGGCTGGAAGGAATGTTCCCAGAGGGGAATCTTGTTGCTATGACAGATAGCTGGGTAGTGGAGGCAGGATAGTTACTTGGAAGACAAGGCAAATAAAAACATGATGGTAATGACTGATTGTAGCAGTAGCAACAGCTTGTCCTAGGGAGGAAACAGCAGTGCCTTGGCCTGGACCTGGGAATGGCACCAGCGTCTTACAGACCTGAGTACTGACCTGAGTGGAGATGTCACAGAGATGGCTGGTATAAGTATGGGGGTGGGGAGGGTAGCGCACCTTTCACAGCAAGAAGCCAATGGACAGCAACCAAGGCTGAAAATGGAAAGCCCATCCCTTCACCTCACCTCACTATGGGAACCACAGTGCTGGGAAAGGCACAGGCTGAGCAGGAGCTCTGAGCAGGCCAGCCCCTTAGCTCTCACAGGCAGCGCATCACAGCAGGAGAAACACCAAAAGCCTCCAGCAGATGCCTCTCAGGCCTATGTCCAGGTCCAAACCCAGGGCCCTGGAAATTCCTTCCACAATCCATCCCTTCCAGTTACTTTCCATTCCAAACCACACAAGCAGCTTTTGAAAGTTTTTAAGAACACTATGAGCCGGGTGTGGTGGCGCACGCCTGTAATCCCAGCGGCTCGGGAGGCGGAGGCAGGAGGATCGCAAGTTCGAGACCAGAGGCAGTCTGCGTAACTTAGCGAGACCCTGTCTCAAAAAGTAAAAAAAAAAATGGGCTGAGGTGCAGCTCAGTGGTCCAGCACTTGCAGAGCATGCAGGCACGAAGCCCTGGGTTCAACCCCCAGTACTGCAAAAAAAAAAAAAAAAAAAAAAAAAAAAAAAAAAGAACACTATGAGAAAGAATATTTTCTAAAATGTTTTTTAAAAACAATAACTATTAATATACATTTTATAACATTTTTCAGCAAGTAATTGAGAATCTGCCTACCTTGCCACCTTCCTGCTGGAGAGCCGCTTGGCTGGGCTGTGCAAAAACCAAACAAACAGGAAAATCATGTCAGAGAGCTCTGAGACAGAACAGGAGGAAACAGGAAACTTGGGCTGAGGAGATAGTAGGGGGCAGGCATGCAGCCCCCTGCCCCAGGCAAATCCCATGCATAGAATGCCCACTCAGCACAACAGCTAGGATGTGCGCCAACACTCTTTGTCCAGATCTCCACCAAGCCTTGTTATTCCACCCCAAATCCCCCAGATAAAACCAGTCCCAAACCAGGCTCCTGGTGACGCATGTCTGTAATCCCAGAGACTGGGGTAGTGGAGGGAAGAGGATCATGAGTTCAAGGCCACAGGCAGCCTGCATAACTTAGCAAGACCCTGTGTCAAAAGCAGAAAAATTAAAATTGGGCTCAGAGTGCAGCTCAGTGGTAGAGCAAAAGTAAGTATGAAGCCCTGGGTTTAACTCCCAAGTACTGAAAAAAAGAAAAAAAGAAAAAAACAGAAAGAAAAAGAAAAAGAAAAAAAGAAACTAACTGGCTGCAGCCCTGGGCCAAATTCAATGTTTACATCCACCCAGTCCACATCATTAGCCACCTTCAAGTCCCAAATGCTTTTGAAGCCTAATTACCCCTGATGCTTGGCCACCAGAGGCCTCCAGTGAAACTGGACATGGGCCCACCCGTGACAGCAGAGCCTGTCCTAATTCTGACTTGGGCCCTGACACTTCACACTCTAATGTAAACATCTTGGGGCAGGGACTCAGAAATCCTCCCTGAAGCCATTGCAGGGCTATAAACATGGTCAATTACACACTCTCCACCTATTTAGTTATCTGAAGCAGCCAGAGGGCCAAATGTGCCTCGTTTCCAGTCTGTGAAGCCCAGAGCCTCGGCTGCCTGCTGAACTGTGCACCTTGGCCCGAGGCAGACTCTACTGTCTCCAGGTATAAGACCCACGCACTCTAGCTCCCAGCAGCCAGAGCTGTGCCTCTCCAGCCTCCTTACCCTCTTTCAAGGGTCATTTGGAGAAATCTACCTGGACAGGTGCATGCTGCACCAGTTGTCCTTCATGGCCTGTGGTGTGGCTCAAATCCACCCTTTACACTGGTCCTTGGGAAGTGCACTGCCCACCAGGGATGCATTTTTTTCCTTTGTGATGCTACATTTTGCCAGTAGAGGGTGCCAGAGAGATAATGGAGTTCCCAGGGTTCAAAAGCTGTCCTTCACCAGCACCAGAGGCCAGCAGCTTCCCCTGATGCCTCCCTGGGAAGCACTGTGCTGCAGAGTTTCTGCCAAGACCTGCCCAGTGAGCTCTTGTCCTGGCAGCCAAAGGGCAGCTTTCCAGCAAGTGGTAGAAGGTGAAACCCCAACAAGTCCTAAGGGCAGAGGGCCACATGCTACCTCTGCCACCTTGTTTCCCACAGGGTGCTGGCTCCTGCAAGTCCAGATGCTGCTCTGCATGGGCAGCAGCTCCACCTGGGTGTGGACCTCAGCCCTCAGTGGGGACTGCCATTTTCGATTCCCTGGAGGTTGTGCTGCAGCCCTGGCCAGGGCCCGGGGATGTGGTCCCAGCATTCTCACTCTTCACACTATGGCCTCCCTCTCTAGGTTCTGTGTGGCTCTCTCTCCTGCCAGACCCTGTGTGGTGCCATACCTTTTAACAGAAGTCTGACTTCATCCTTATATGATAAACTCTACACCAGGACCAAGACAGACTGCTCCATTTACCTACTGCCCTCTGGAGGACTGGGCAGGCAGTCCAGTGAGAGTTCCTGCCAACAAACGAAGACAACACACCTCTGCATAAAGCAAAGGTCTTGGTTTCTATGAAATGGATTGTTTTTAGAGACCCCCCAGGTATCTGGTAAACCCAACAGCTGCCGGGGTGTCCCATGGCCTACAAGGCAGATGCCATGCGTGACAACAAAGCTTCTGGGGACACTCTGGACTAAATCCCTTCAGCATCCGCCCATCCTGGGCCACAGCTAATGGCAAAGTGGCCCAGGAGGCCAAGGGCAAAAGGCAGTTCTTCTTCCTGGTGCTGGGGGACCTGCTGATGGCTGTGTCCTCACTGACTTTAACAGCTTCTCTGCCCACCTGGGCAGGGGCTCTGAGGCCACGGGACCATGTGGGCTTGCTAGTCATGCTAACCCACACCCTAGTCCTCCCTCTGCCCCACAAGGCCTAACCAACGTGGCTATCTTAAGGGCAAGTTCTCAGAATAGAAACCAATCACTTCCACGGCACAGTCTTCAGAGAGAGAAGCCACTTGTCTCCTTTACAACACACCTGCACTCAAACCCACTTGTCAGCAGAAGGTAGGTCTGCACGGAGAGGAACCCACAGGCCCCACCAGCCTGGCTGGGCCACTTTCCCCAGCATTGAACACCGGCTGAATACACAGCAGGTGAAAACCAGTTTCCTCTAAATGGAGGCCATACTTCCTCAAGTCTCCCAAGAACAGCCCCTCCCAGGGAGACCTGGCTCTTCGTCATTGTTGATGATGCCAGGACCCTACGTGTCTCCCCTTGAGGCTCCCAACTATCCAGGAATGCTGGGGCCACCCCATTTTCCCCACTTCATTGGGTGTCTACTGGAGGCCTTATGCTTCCTGAGGCTGCAGGGAACATGAGAAAAAGGCTGAAGTACAAGTGCTCCAAGACAGGCCAACCTAGCACTGGCCCCAGAGATGGAGGAAGAAAAAGGCAGAGGTAAAAACCACACCAGGTGAGAAGAGACACAGAATGGGAACTGGGCAGGGCAGAAACTGAGACTCCCATGCAGCTGGGTCTAGGGCCACATCACAGAACTGAGGGCCCAGAGTGCATACAACTTGGATTAAAGGAGCACTCCAGAAAGCTGTCTGCAAAATGACTTGAAGACCTAGTCTTAAATTTCCCAGTTATGCCTCACCTGACTCAGCTGAAGAAACTTTTAGTAAAAGGCAGGAAGCACTCTTCCACACACAGTGAGAGCAGCCAGAAGGGTGCCACATGCACACTGCAGAGAGCATTCAAACAGCAAGCACAGTATGGGACATGCAGGGAGGGCCAGGCCTTGGGAAGAGTCCGCTGGCAGGTGGGAGTTCAGGCCACCAAGGGCAACCAGGGCAGGGGTGCCATGGGCCAGGCCAGTGAGGGGCCCTCGGCAGCAAGCATCTCCCTTCCCCTTGGAACAAAGAGCAAGGTCAGGCACTACGTGTTACCTATTCATCTCAAGATCGTTCAGGCGCGCAGAAAGGTCCTCAAGGCGGTTGATTTGTTTGTGGCACTGGCTACAGTAAAACTCAAAGGCCTCATCAGTGAGAATGCTGCGCAGCTTTGCAGCAAGCGGGTCAGAGCTAGAGAGACAGAGTGTCAGTTCAGGAGAGGGAAGGCCAGTCAGATCAGAACCAGGCTGTTAGAGAATGAGCTGCAGAAGGGCTTTGGACTGCTGAGAGCCCTCCCTCCCATCACCCCCAGGAGCCTGTGACACCCACTGAGCAGGCAGCAGGAGCCTACCACACCTCTCTCTCTCTCAGGCAATACACAGAACAGGTGCAAGAGGCTCACTGTGAAACAAAAACCTCCTCCAGCAGGAGGGTGGACGAGCTCAGGGCCTCATCCATCACTGGCCTCCATCCATCACTGTTGACAGCAGCCAGTGTCCAGGGAGGGCCCACCTGCTGTGCTCTGTTGTTGTTCTGAGGCAGTGTATTGGTATGTAACAAAGGCTGGCCTCAAACTCGTGATCCTTCTCCCTCTGCCTCCCAAGCGCTAGGATTGCAGGTGTGCACATGGCACATGGCTCACCTGCTATTCTAGTTTCGTAACTGTTCCAGAAACTAATACCAAAAACTATGCCAGGATGGCACATCATCAGTAGTTTTGTGCTTTTTGAGATCTGTGCTAAAAACTCAAGATTCTGTCTTCTGGGGACGCTAGCTGGTCTCCTATGATCTCCTTTCCACAGGCTCTCAGAGCACTGGCAATGCATCTGCTGCCAGAAGCCAAGGTCTGGGAGGTGGGCTCATACCTGGGGCAGAAGGAACCACAGGCTGTTGAAAACTAATTTGGAAGTTCAACTTAAAGTGTGAAAAGGTAAATGTAGCATGGAAGTTACATTTTAGATAGAAAACAATGAAAGCACTGGACAAGAGACAACCACAACTGGACAAACGAGACAATGCCACAACAGGACAGAGACACAACTGAAAAACACCAAGTCCTTGCACCCAAAGCTCCCTGAGACTCTCCCCGGGAGGGGCAACCACCCAAGGGTGCTGTGCAGAGTTCTGTGCCACTGAGTTCGGGGAGGCAGGACAGCTGGAGGCAGGACTCTGGCCCAACTCACAGACAACCCCTGCCCTGGACCCCACAGGTCTGGGCTGTGGCAACAACCGGGTGAGGGAGAACCCAGGGGGCACCAAGAGGACACAGAGGGGGCACTGCTGGGCACCAAGGGGACAATGAGGGAATATTGAAGGGGCACCAATGGGGCACCAAGGGAGCACCAAGGGAACACGGAGGGAACACGAGGGGGCACAAAGGGAGCACTCAGGGGGCGGCCCCATGGGTACGAGGTAGAGGTTCATGAGTGCTGTTGCTGGCAAAGGTGGAGAACTTCAGGACCCCAGGGGCAAAGGGGAGAGAAGGCCGACATGGAAGGGTGTCTAGCAAGCCTGGGCCCCACAAGGCAGAAGCGTCCACTGAGGGCTGCATGCCAAGGAAGGCAGCCCAGGTCCCCTGTCTGGACACAAGCCAAGTGGACTCTGAATTCTGCTGTACTCTCCACAGGCACAGCCCAGAGGAAACAAACATCGCACTCAATGGATTCCTCGGTTCAGTTATCCAAAGCCAGAACTTTCCAGAGAATGTGGGGATATCAGGTAATTACAAGGAAGTGAATCCAAAGACTGGCTTATGATTCTAAAGCCACCCTCAAAGTCAGCCACAGGTGACAAAGTGATCCATGATCAGCAGTTAAGGACTCCGCAAGGCCCCAAGTTCTGAACACAGCTGAGCCAGGTGGTTAAGCGGAGGCCCCAGAGGTCTAGAATGATCTGGGCAGGTGACTAGACTAGAGGGGCTGCAGCCAACCTGCACCCCTGTCCAAAGTCAAAATTCCTGAGTATGGGGTGTATTTAACTATATGGCATCGAGTAAGACAAGTTTCCTCTTACCAACTTATGAGCCCAACAGAAATTTCCAAAGAGGGAGGAGGACCATGCACAGTGCAAGGCATCACCTGGGGGTGAGAAAAGCAGGGTCATCGCAGTCCAGCTCCCCATTGCAGAGATTTTCTGGGGACAGCTCCGCCTCACTGCCCTCGCCATAGTCCTCGAAATGCTCCTCGCTACCAATCACCATGACGACAGCCTGGCTGCAGGGGTGGGATCTGCAAAGGACACAGAGAGTGTGGACTGTGCTTCAAGGCATGGGCCCAAGTCGCACTGCCCCAGGAGCCCTGCCAAAAAACGTACAGAAACAGATGAGACTGACAGCAATGAAATATTTTACTTAGCCCAACACACAGGAAACAGTGTCATTCCGAAGGGGCTGGTCCTCTTAGGCAAGGAAGGCCCACGGGGTAAAGTGACTGCCTAGCCCAGGAGCGGCTAGCAGGGTCCGGAAGACCCAGGAGCTCTGCACAGACCAGACAATGCTCAAAAGGCTGCAAGTTCCAATTTCACACCCATGAAACTCGCACATTCCAATTAGTCCCAGCAGTTTTGAGTGAACTACATCTTAACACAGGGTTTTCAATAAAAATGAAATATCATGGCTATCACAGCGGTCCCCACTACCTGTGAATCACTTCAGGTTTCAGTTACCTGAGGTCAACAGAGGTCTGAGACTATTAAATGGAAAACCGCAGAGACAAATAACTCCTGTTTTTAAGTAACATCTTTTTTTCCAGTGCTGGGGATGGAATCCAAGGGCTTGCACACACTAGACAAGTACTCTACCACAGAGCCACAGGCTAGCCCAACAGTTTTAAATGATTTGTATCAATATGTTCTTCTAATTGTTCTGTTTTATTATGAGTTAATGTTGTTAACCTCTTACTGTGCCTAATAGTTTCAGGTACACTCTGCACGCCTTGTAATAGACCCCTGTGGAGAAAGGAGACTCCTATAATCTGCTGTGCTCTCAAACTCCACCTGAATAAACTGAAATGCGGTGGCCTCCACTTCATTGTTCTGGCAGTACTTCTAAATCTGCTGTTGCCTATCTGCGCCCTCCCCCATCTTACACAGTGACAGGAAGAAACAATTCCTTTCCACTCTATTCTCTGTTTCTTAAGGTGAGGTGCTTATCTTACCAATATGCCTAGATCTCATTAGAAAATTCCCTCAAGGCGGGACAAGGAGGATGGCGCCTGAAACTCTGTCCCTTCCTATCCCTACAGGGCAGAGGCAGATGGACAAGACTTGCTCCTCCCTCAGAAAAAGGGTGAAGGCCAACGCCCATCCCCTCTCCTTCAGCCCACCCCTCCTCCCACACCTGGCAGAAGCAGACAAGGCCACATACATCACCTGGGGACCAAGACCCCAGCTGATGCTACTGACTGATGTCCTACATGGGAATGCCCCAAACACACCTTCTTCACCAAGTCCACAGAAAATGGGGTGACATCAGCTTCAAGATCAGTCAGACCCTGTCACTAGTAAGCTTCTCAAAATATCTGTGCCCCCTCACTAAGATCTATAGTTCCTAAAGCTAATGAGAAAATGGAAACTGTCCCAAAGTGGACACTTGTTGACAAGTGGTCAGGCAATCTCCAGGGCAAGTCACTGGCTGTGCAGCCTGACAGCCTGAGGTCTGGACACTTTCCTCCCATCCTGTGAGTTCCCAGATTTGATTACCTGACTCCAGTTAAATTTAATTAGAATTTAGCTTTACTTTAAAAATATTTACAAGAAAGCTATAGGTAGAGATAGCATCTTTCACCCTCACACTTCACAACAACAGTGCTGTTTTCTTCCACTGTGCCACATATTCTTGCTCACAACAACCCACATGCGGCAACTGTCACTTCATGCTCTACTTCCACAGGCATGGGGGCTTGTGGCTTGGAAGGCCCCAGGAGAGCCACAGCACCTGCCTTGGCCCCACTCAGATGTATATCCCACCCCATCTCCACCATACAACCACACTCGCATACAGCAACCAAACTGAAGACCCAAATAAACAGAAAGAAATACCATATTCAAAGACTAGAAGGCCCAGTATTCTCTCCAAAATAATCTACAGATCCAACACAATCCTAAACAAAATAGCAGAAGATAGGTTTTTTTCCCAGCTAATTCTAAAATCTACATGGAAATGCAAAAGCCAAAAGATGTCAAATCAACCCTGAAGAAAGAGGCTGGAGGACTTTCATCGCTGGCATGATCTGTGGCTGCACACAGGTTGGGGCAGTGTAGTGTGAACCTGAGCCCTCTACACCTACCTCCTGGAACCAGAATAGCCTCCTATAGCCAGCTCCCAGGACTCACTGACACGCAGGACAGGGGAACAACAAGAGCCATTAAAAAAGAGGCTGAGTGAAGCCAATTGTGGTGGTGTGTGCCCCCAATCACAGTAATTGGGAGGCTAAGGCAGGATTGATGTATGAGGTCAGCCCAGTCTACGTACTGAGTTTCAGGCTAGCCGGGGCTATACAGTGAGACCCTGTCCCAAAACAAAACAAAAAACACCAACACAAAAACAAAGGTGGGTGAGTAGCATACACCTATAATCACAAAAACTCAGGAAGCTAAAGCAGGAGGATTGCGAGTTTGAGGCCAGAGGCAGCCAGTGTAATTTAGCAAGACCCTGTCTCAAAATAAAAGTAAAAAATGGACTGGGATTAGGGAAATGCAAATCAAAACAACTCTGAGATTACACCTAATTCTAGTAAGAATGACCAAGATCAACAAAAGAAATAACAACAAATGCTGCCAAGGATGTGGAGAAAAACCCTCTTACACTGTTGGTGAGGCTGTAAATTGGTTCAACCACTCTGGAAATCAATATGGAGATACCTTAAAAAACTAAAAATAGAACTGCCATATGACCCAACTGTGCCACTACTGGGAATATACTCAAAGGGAGACAAGTCATCACACTACAGAGACGCCTTCATTTCCATATTCAATGCAGCACTCTTCACAACAGCAAGGATATGGAACCAACCAAGGTGCCCATCAACAGAAGAATGGATAAAAGAAATTATGGTACATATGCACAATGAAATACTACTCAGCAATAAAAAAAATATATCATTTGCTGCAAAATGAATGGAACTGGAAAATATCTTAAGCAAAGGAACACAAGCTCAAAAAGAGAAATACCATATGTTCTCACTCATATGTGGGAGCTGAATCTTACCTAAAGGAAGAAAAAATCCTATACATAAGTTGATATATAAAAATGCACAGTTAAACTTAGCAAAGAAGGGACAATATAAAGGGCAGAAAGAATTCCCTAGCAAAGAGAAGTGAAGATTGTGGAAGATGAGATGGGGAAGAGAATCTATGTAGGCTAGGGATAAAGGGGGAGAGGATAATCTCAATGTAAACAATGCAACTTCATGAGTACATGGGAAAAATAAGGGAATATTACCCAAATATGCATGAGTTTTACTACATATTAGTCAAAAGGTTCCACAAACCTTATAAGTTGGTAAAAGTGTAACCAAAAGTGATGTAACAGTTGCAGCCAACCTGTAACCTGCAAAAGCCAATGCTGTATTACTCTGTATCCCACCAACAGTTACAAATAAAGAGAGAAAAAAATAATTTTTTTTTTAAAGGGCTGGGGTGCAGCTCAGTGGTAGGGCACTTACAAAGCATGTGTGAGGCCATGGGTGCAAACACCTTATACCACAAAAAAAGAGAATAAAAACAAAGGCAGGTGGGTGGCACTATGCCACACATCTGTAATCCTAACAACCTGGGAGGCTCAGGCAGTAGGATCTTGAGTATGAGGCCAGAGGCAACCTACACAACTTAGTAAGACCTACCTTAAAATAAAAAAGTAAAAAAGGGGCTAGGAGTGTAGCGCAGTGGTAAAGCACTTACTTAGTACATGTGAGGCTGTGTGTTCAATCCCAGTAGTGAAAGGAAAAAAAAATAAAAAGTAGCTGAGTCCATTAAATACCTATCTGGGGAATAATGACCCCTACCTCACATTATACAGCAAAACTAGTTATGGAGAAATGACATGTCTGAGGTCGGGCATGGGGGCGCATGCCTATAATCCCAGCAGCTCAGGAGGCAGAGGCAGGAGGATCGCAAGTTCAAGACCAGAGGCAGTCTGCATAATTTAGCCAGACCCTGCCTCCAAAAAGAGTAAAAAAAAAATGGCCTGGGGGTGCAGCTCAGTGGCATAACACTTGCAAAGCATGCAAGCATGAGGGCCTGGGTTCAATTCCCAGTACCGCCAAAAAAAAAAAAAAAAAAAAAGGAAAGAGAAATGACATGTCTGAATATGAAGGCAAAACAGTAACAGTTTTTTAAGCAATGCAGATATAAACATAGTAAGAATACATTTCTTGAATGGAACACAAAAGTGCTAATCATAAAAAAAGGATAAACTATACCATAATAAAATTAAAAACATCTGCTCCTTAAGACACCACCAGAGGAGTAAAAGAGAGACCCATTGAGTATGAAAAACTATGTGTAATACACACACCCATTAAAGGAGTGACCTGTAAATTATATAGTCCTACAAACCAGTAGAACAAGACAACCCAACAGAACAGTGCCAGGTTGCACCCTGCTCTGACCTGCTCTACAGACAGCTGCTTAGGACATGCAGCCAGGCTCCTTCATTTGTCTGCGGCGTATGTGGAATACATACGCTGTTTCTGCACCTCTACAGCAGAGTAGCTGTGACAGAGACCAGGTGGTCTGCAAGTAAAGCGTTTACCTAGCGTTTACTTTCTGGCATTTCACAGACATGTAGGGACACCAGTGATAGACAAATAACTTGGATGTAACTTCAAAAAAGATGAGCTCCAAGTGAGCTACAAACTGAGGGACAAATCCTTGGCCTTCATGCATGTAGGAAATGCCAGTTGAGAGCTGCCCTGGACCAGAGCTACTGACCCACCAGAAAGCAAGCATGAGTGAGCAGACAAGGCAAGCATGGCCAAGAGGAGAATGGGACCTCATTGATAGCCAGTAAGAGTGAAACCCTCTCACACCCTTGCAAACTGTCTGAAACTACCAACACCAAGGAACTCAGGGCTGCAGGCATGTGCTCCCAGTGATCCACCGCCTCACCCCAGAGACACACCAGGCCACCAAGAGGCATGAAATATCTATAGCAGCTTTACTCTAGACAAGCTACTTAAGTGCCTGCTAACATTAGAATTAAGAAATGGTAGCCAGATGCCATGGTGCATGCCTGTAATCTCAGAGACTCAGGAGGCTGAGGCAGGCGGACAATACATGCAAGGCCAGAGGCAACCTGTGTAACTGAAACCTTGTCTCAAAATAAAAAGTAAAAATCGGACTGAGGGTGCAGCTCAGTGATAGAGTGCTTGCAAAGCATGTGTGAGGCCCTTCAATCCCTAGTCCCGCAAATAAATAAATAAAATAAATTTTAAAAAGGGGAGGGGACTTGGAGTGCAGCTCAGCAGTAGAGCACTTGCCTAGCATGCACAAGGCCCTAGGTTCAATTCCCATGTACAGTAAAATAAAATTAAATACAGAAAGAAAGGAAGGAAGGAAGCCAGGCGTGGTGGCACACACCTGTAATCCCAGCGGCTCGGGAGGCGGAGGCAGGAGGATCGCAAGTTCGAGACCAGAGACAGTTTGCATAACTTAGCGAGACCCTGTCTCAAAAAGTAAAAAAAATGGGCTGAGGTGCAGCTCAGTGGTCCAGCACTTGCAGAACATGCAGGCGCGAGGCCCTGGGTTCAATCCCCAGTACCGCAAAAAAAAAAAAAAGAAAAAGAAAGAAAGAAAGGAAGGGAGGGAGGGAGGAAAAGAAAGAAAAGAAAGTAAGGAAAGAAGGGAGGGGGGAAGGAGGAAGGGAAAGAAAAGAAAGGGAGGGAGGGATGGAAAGTTGTGACATAGTCATAGAAATACTCTCAAAATAAAGAAAATAAATGAATTACAACTCTGCATAAAAGTGGAAATGAATCTCATAACCACAGGAAAGAAGCCAGGTGCTAAAAGGGACCTACTGTGTGACCACATCTATGTAAGAGATGAGACCAGGAAGGACTGCTGCTATGGGAAGCCCAGGTGCTTGGAAGGAGGCACAAGAGGTGCCATAGCAGGTATGTTCTCTTGGCAGGAGGGCTGGTGAGTGGGCTGGTCAGTCTGAATAACCAGCTGGCTGTGCACTTATGCCACAGATGTTCATGACAGTTGTTAGGCTGTTATACACACTGAAGAGTAAAAGGCCAAAAATTGAGGGACAAAATGAAAATGAAAACCAAAGAAGCAAAATAAAAGCACTTTTAAACTTGTTAAGCAGTGACTTCCTGGGCAATGTGGGTAGGGCCAAAAGCTGTCACTAGGGTCTATGTTGCTGACTCTTCCCTCTCCTACCATGCACCACAGGCTTCTTGCAGGTCTTTGGACTAAGGCCAAAGACATCTTGGAGGCAGCAGAGAGATGAGAACAGGTGGTCTGGACAGGAAGTTGCAAAGATGTGCACTAAATACTATGTGCTACAGCCCTGGCTTTAACTGAGCTGGCAAAACTCAGAAGACTGCCAGTAGTGTACACCTGTAATCCCAGCAACTTGGAAGGCAGACGCAGGAGGATCGCAAGTTCAAGACCAGAGGCAGTCTGTGTAATTTAGCAAGACCCTGTCTCAAAATGTAAAAAAATGGGCTGGGGTGCAGCTCAGTGGCACAGCACTTACAAAACATGCAAGTGTGAGGCCCTAGGTTCAACCCCCAGTACTGGGAAAAAAAACAAAAAAAACCCAGAAGACTAAGTTAAAATTTGTCTCTTGTGATTTCTGTCTCTACGGCCAGCCATTGTGCAACATAAAATCAGGGTAATAACCGGGTGTGGTGATGGATGCCTGTCATCCCTGCACTCAGGAGGCAGAGGCAAGAGGATCACAAGTTCCAGGCCAAGAGGAGTGGTGGCACAGGCCTCTAATCTTAGTGACTCGGGAAGCAGAGGTAGGAGGATCGCAAGTTTGAGGTCAGTGGCAGCCTGTGTTACTTAGTGAGATCCTTTCTTAAGATAAAAAATAAAAAATGGGCTGGAGGTGCAGCCCAGTGATAGAGCATTTGCGAAGGATGTGCGAGGCCCTAGGTTCAGCTCCCAAGAACCACAATCAAGCAAACAAAAAAACGTCAAATTCCAGACCTATTCAAAAACTACCCAGGGCCACGTGCTATCAGAAGGCCCCTCCATCTCATGAGATGTCCACAGGATGGAAACTACACCGGCAGGTGCGGGCGGCTCTGTGAGCGGAGATGCTGTGGCCCCGACCCATCCACCACCCCGACAGCACCACCCCCAGAGTCCAGCAGGGAGTGGCTGTGGGTACAGACCTGCCCGGGAGCAAAAGCAGGGCACCGGGGTCAGGCTCCTCCATGGCATCAAGGCCCTCTGAGGGTGCTGCAGAGCCACCGGCACTGTCAACATCCCCCTCGGGCTGCAGCTCAGGGTGCACGAGGGTGCTGGTGTCCTCATCCGTGAAGGTCTCGCACTCGCTGTAGGTGCTCTCAGAGCCCATGTATGCACTGTCTGTCACCTCGTTGGCCTGGGAAAGAGCACCAGTCATCAGCCTAGGTAGCCACACAGGCCATGCTGTGGAGGGACTGCACCAGCAGAAGTCTCCACACTAGCTCTAAATGAGACATGAGCTCAAGGAACAGAATTCGGGATGTGTGCAGGTGCACTGGGGACTGAGTCCAGGGCCTCACAGATGCTGCAACGTCTCTACCACTGACCTACATCCCAGCTTCACGATATTTTTTAAATGAAAAATAAGCCTGTGTCTAAATGCAGACAAAAATACATCGAGTAAGGCTGGGCTTGGTGGTGTAGGCCTATATTCCCAGCACTCAGGAGGCTGAGGCAGGAGGACCTCGAGTTCAAGGCCAACCTGGGCTACACAGTGAATTCCAGGCCGACCTAGGCTACCTAGAGACCCTACCTCAAAAAAACAAAAAAAGTGGAGTCGTTTTTAAAGTCAGTTAAATAAATATGCCTAAAAGATACAAAGCACAGACCACCCCAGCAGAATCACTTCTTTTGTGACTTCCAGCATGGAATTACTCACAGCCCAGGAATTAATATCCAATAGAGTAGGAAAGTGCCTTTCAACATTAAAGTCACTATCAATAGATGTACTGTATGTATGTTCAGGGTATTGCTTTAGAATTTAAAGTCCACCAGGCGTGGTGGTGCATGCCTGTAATCCTAGTAACTCGGAAGGCCAGAGGCAGGAGGATCACAAGTTGGAGACCATAATTTAGCGAAACCCTGTCTCAAAAAGTGAAAAAATGGGCTGAGGGTGTAGCTCAGTGGTACAGCATTTGCAAAGTATGCAAGTGCGAGGCCCTGAGTTCAATCCCCAGTACCAGGGGGAAAAAAAAAAATTAAAGTCAAGATCTAACTTCTAAGTGCTTATTACTCAATCATCCACTCAATTCCACTGACTGGTTAAATGTCTCCTCTCCTACCAACCATTGTTGTTGTTACTGTTAGGTGCAGTCGAGTCGGTGTCTGACTCATAGCGACCCTACATACAACAGGCAAAGCACTACTGTCAGTGCCTCTCTGCTATTTATACGGTTTTCAATTGCTGATTGTTTTTTGGGAGTGGGTTACCGCGTCCTTCTCCCAAGCCTAAATCGGTCTCCCATCCAAGTACTAACCAGACCCAACCCTGCTTAGCTTCTAAGATCTGATGGGATTGGATGCCACAGTGGTACAACTGCAGGCCCAACTCGCTTTAGTTTGGTTTTACTCTTATGTATCCAGCACCTAGCACAGGACCCAGCATATCACAGACAGTAATATTTATAGATTGTATCAACGAATTCAAAACTAAAGAATCATTAAACAGGACATTTTCTATTTATAATTTCAATTTCACTACAATGAAGCTGCAGGTTAGGAAGAGTAGCCCATATCTCATATTCACAAGATTCTAAGGTTAACAATTTGCAAACAAGATTTCAGAAAATTTGTAGTTCTGTCAAGGGCAAGATCCCCTTCAGCCTCTGAATCTGGTATCACATGGAGTGTGAGGACATCCTGCACCCACCTGCATCTCTAAGCCTCATCTGAAGAGACTCAGCCCAGGGTCATGGGGCTAATGAGAGGCCTGATCCATCCTTGCCCATCAATGACAGCACATGACCTCAGACACATGACTCAACCCTGGATCCCTATCTGTAAATGGAGCTATAAATACTGATCTCACAAGGCAGTAACCTTACGGAATCCAGGGGATAACACAGGCAAGTGTTTTTGCAGAGCCTGGGAATGAAGTTACAGGGTACATGTGTCTCCAAAGGGTGGGAAAGCCCTGACAGCTGCTGGAAAGTCAGAATAGGTTAGAACAACATGGACTGCACCACCCCAGGTATCTAATCACGTCACTCACATTTCCAAGAGGAAACGTGACCTTCCCTATATGTAAGGAACTCATAAAAGCTAAGTTAGTTCATACTGTCTGCAGCCATAACACCCTAGCACCCGATCCCACCTGTTCTCAGAAGCTAAACAGAGTCGGCCTGGTTAGTCCTTGGATGGGAGATGGCCTGAGAATACCAGGTACTACTGGCTAGGGAAAAGGACCTGGCAATCCACTCCCAAAACAATCTGCCACTGAAAAGCCTATGAATAACAGAGAAGCACTGACCTAGTGCCAGGCATGGCACAGTGTTGGAGAGTATTTCGTTCTGTCACACTTAGGGTTGCTGAGGGTAGGACCTGACTCGACAACACCTAACAAGAGAGGTTAATTCATTGAAAGCATCCACATCCAAATCTGAAACTAAGAAGTGACTCCAACAGGTTCAGCTCCAGTTCTATCTATCACTCTGGGTGAGGCAGACTAGGACCGCAACCAGGGCTGGCTCTGGGTTGCCTGTGGCAAGCCAGGCCAGAGAGGCCAGAAAAGCAGGCAGGCCAGGCACCTATCCAAGGCTGGACCCATGGGGGATGGCAGCGCAGAACAGGACACAAGCCTAACACAGAATTCTGACATTCCACGAAAGGAGACGGCTGACCTCTCAACAGAGCTGCACACTCAGGGAATGTGGTGCCTCGGAGTCACAGGTATGAACCCAGCCAGTGGCACCAAGAACACCCTCCAGAGACTTCTGAAAAGAGGGATTGCTAACATCAGACTGTGCTCTTTGGCACGTAGTCAAAATCTTCTAAAAAGATGTTGCTCCTGGTCCATAAGGACAGCCTGTGGAGATGCTGCCCAGTGCCAAGTGCTGGGCTCTGGGGCGAGAGGAACAGGCAGAGCCCACATGCCCCTGTCCTCACCACTGGGCGATGTGCCCTAAGCACTCACAGGACAGGTTCTCCCAGAGGCCCATAAAGCAGGTTTCTTGCTACAAGAGAATCTGACCCTGAGGCAGCTTTTTAAAAGAACCACCAGTGCTTCTGACCAGATCCCATGGCTCCAACAGCAGCTCAGGTGTCTGTAGGAACACACTGGCTCAAGGGCACCTCACATAGCTCAGTGGAGTGTTTGTCCTCCCAGGAAGGGAAGGAGACCCAGGAGCTACTGCAGCCAGCTCATTTCAGAGGCTCCCATACAGCCTGCTGGTGAGTGCAGGTGATGGGGGCATAGCCTAACCTTCTGGGCACATAGGCAGGGCTGCTCAGCATGGAATTTACTCTCCACCAACACAAGGACCAAGAGGCAGGCAGTACAAACTCTGACTCCTTGTAAGAGGAGCCAGGCACCCCTCTGGGCAGCATGGCATCCTGTAACAGACCCAGGAGGGCAGCTGCTCACCCTACCCAACCCCTCCTTCTTAAAGTGGCAGTCCTTCCAACACCACTACAGAGCGACTGAAGCACCTGAGTCCCACAAACATGAACACAGTCCACACTAACCGTTTTATTTGGTCCAAACTAACAGGGACTGTGGAGGTCCTGTTGCCCCAGCACTGCTGCCTCAGGGCCAGATTCTCTTGCAGCAAGAAACCTGCTTTATGGGCCTCTGGGAGAACCTGTCCTGTGAGTGCTTAGGGCACATCGCCCAGTGGTGAGGACAGGGGCATGTGGGCTCTGCCTGTTCCCCTCGCTCCAGAGCCACAGGGACCCTCTCCTCTGGTGGGATGTGGGGCTGTCAAGAGCCTCTCACTCAGAAACACCAACCCTCAGGCTGCCTGCTCAGTCTCCTGGACACAGTACAGCCATAAAGACAGAGGCCCCACTGGAGTGGCCAGAGGACAGAACTCAGGTCACCAGTGCTGCCTGCCTCCCCACTCCTGAGACTCAGATCTGCACCTGGCTGCTATCAAGCAGGGTTAACTGCATGTCAGCAAGCCAAGTAGCAAATCTGTCTTCCCCAGGCTTTTCAGAAGAGGAGCACCTTGCAGTACGGTGCTTACTTACTCTACCCAATAACAGTACAAGCACAGCAGAGGGTTCACCCATCAGGCTGCATCTGCCAGCCAGATGTCACCCAGCTTGGCCCAGGAGCTGGGTCAATGCTACCAACTCCTAAAATTTTTGCTAATCACCCATATTAAGATGATGATGATGTTGTTAAGTGCCATCAAGTCAGTATCTGACTCACAGCAACCCTATATACAATAGGTGAAAGACTACTGTCAGTGCTTCTCTGCTATTCATAGGGTTTTCAATGGCTGATTATTTTTTGAGGGGGGAGTGGGTTGTCAGGTCCTTTTCCCAAGCCTACAGCACCTGGTGTTCCCAGGTGGTCTACCATCCAAGTACTAACCAGGCCCGACCCTGCTTAGCTTCCGAGATCTGACAGGGACACCACAGTGCTACGGCTATAGGCATATTAAGATGAACACACTTGAAAATCAAAAGTACATGTAGGAAACTTCCTGACGTCTAATGTTACATTCACCCCTTAACATATCACCTACAGTGCCAACAGGCAGACACGGCCTGGGTTCAGGCTGTCAAGTGTAACCAACACTGCCCAGGTCATGGTTCTTTCTTCCCCGAACCTTTCTCCTCCACAGGAAACTGAATTCTGGGCACAGTGCACTCTCATGTCTCCTCTTACCCTCAGATGCTGGCTGAGAGCCCTCGCAGGTCTGTGCCAGTGCAGAGGCTAAGGATGTGCTGCTGGAGACAGGCTCCCCATCGTACCTCTGTCCTGACCAAGTTGCTGGCGTCTCTCAACTGACAATGTCGCCTTTGTTAGTTGTGCTGAGGTTTCTGCAAAACCTGTGTCCCCGTCACCACCTCAGAGAAAATTTAACCTGCTCCCAGACACGCTCTATTAAAGCTCCTGCTGGTACTGGCCAGGGAGGGAGAGGCAAAGTTCAGGAAGTGTCCTCGCTGACTTTAACAAATAAGACTCAAAACAGAGCAGCTTTGTTTTATACTTTATACCTTTTCTGATAACAGTTTGCACAAAAGACACATTTCCCATCATTTTACTAAGGCAATCTTTTCTCCAGACCCCAGCCGTGGGAAAAGGAGGGAGGCACATAGAAAACATAGCCAGGACAATTCTGATACACCCTTATCATACTGGTCCTGCCTGTTCTCTCTGTGATTTACCCACTGTTCTTTCAGAAATCCTGATAAATGGGCCCTGCCCCATCTACCCCCATCCTCCCTCCACCTGCTCAGGTTCTTAGACAATGAGCTTTTCTTTGCAACCATTCCTGTGAACATCAGCAGCAAACTTTACCCCAGCCCCTAACTCTTCACCTCATTTGAGACACATCAGCAACTTTTACCCACTACAAGCTACAAGCCAAAGGGTCCTCAGGAAAGCGGTGGGAGCCAGGAGGCCCTGGCAGGAAGTGCAGTTCAGCAGTAACTGCTCATGCACCTCTGCCTGGCACAGTGCTCGAACACAGTGTTCCTAGCCAAAGAACAGGGCTGACAGGAACCATTTCAGAAAATCAATATGAGGCTATTCATCTTTGAAGATCACTGATGGGCTCTAAACACAGTATCTGGATGTGACATACACATTCTCCACTCATAAAAGTGTTAGACTTTTAAGATTATATGGTGTGCAAGTTTATTCTTTCCTTTTTTTTTTTTTTTTTCAGAACTCAGGGGAAACCCAGGGCCTTGCCTGTGCCTGGCAGTTGCTCTACCACTGAGCTGCACCCATAGTCATTTATTTTCTTATTTTTGAGATAGGGTCTCACTAAGTTACATACGCTGCCTCTGTCCTGGAACTTGAGATCCTCCTGCCTCTCTATCTTGAGCTGCTGGGGTTCCAGGCATGTGCTACCATGCCAGACTAAAGAGCAACCTCTGTATACATTTCATAGTAGGACTAGTTTCACTCTCCTGAAAATCACATCTAGAAACCTTAAAAAGCAAGACATAGAAGAGACAGACACACGGCTAAGAGGCTGGTGTGAGCCAGGAGCCCTGTGTGTAGCTTTGGGTGCCATGCAGAGGTAGAACCATGCCCTTGAGCAGGGGTGGTGACAGAAGGAGCAGAGGTGGCTCCCAGGGCAGAAAGGCAGTCTGTCAGGCTGTCCTGGAGACATGTCCTCACACATCTGTGAGGCCACAGAATGCCCAGCACCAGAGGGAGCTACGTGTATGGGTTCTAACGCAGCACCCACCAGTGCATAATGAGGACGCTGGGGAGGGGTGTGCAGAAACCCCCTGAACTACTTGCTCCACGTTCTGTAAACCTAAAACTGTTTTAAAATAGAAAGTGTGTCCATATTTTTCAACAAGTAACAAAAACTTAGAAATGTCTCCTCCATTCTAAAGACCAGTTGGGGTCTAAAATCCTGAGAAACATTCCCGTTCCGCATTCTGAAGCGTGCCAGGTCACGTGTAGGACAGGCACACCAAGGTGCAGCCACGTGGGCCTAGCTGGCACTTTGGGACAAAGCTGTGAGGGGTTACTGTTCCTAGGTGGCCAGGGGTCTGTGTAGGCAGCTCCCAAGAGCAGGGATATGAGGCGCTAGAACCACAGTTAAGCCTTGAGCCTGTGGCACACTGGCCTCAGAAGCAACTTGGACAAAGGAGCAGAGGCTCAGAGGACTGAAGTGAAGAACCTCAGTCCCCACTGGCCAATGGCCCAGCCCTATTTCCCACACCCTTAGAACAAAGCAAAGGGCTAACCGGGGCTGGCAGCTGCTCCTTCTACCTTCCCCGGCAATCCCGAGGGTTCAGGTACAACTCCAAGTTCTTTTTTTCTTTTTTTTTTTTTTTGTTTTGGTGGTACTTGGAGTTGAACCCAAGGCTGCATGGAAGCTTTTTAAGCACCCTACTACTGAGCTGCATCCCCAGTCCATTTTTTACTCTTTATCTTGAGACAGGGTCTCGCTAAGTTACACAGGCTGCCTCTGGCCTCGAACCTGTGATCTCCCTGCCTCCATCTTCTGAGTTGCTAGAATAATAGGTGTGTGACATGGCGCCTGGTGAATATTTTGTTTTTGAGATGGGTCTCATTATATTTCTCAGGCTGCCCTGGAACTCTTAGGCTCAAATGATCCTCCTATCTCTCCCTCCTAAGTACTAGGAATACGGGCTCCATGTATTTTGTAAAGAAAACATTCCAACCAAGCACAATGACACACACCTGTAATCTCACCTGAACTGGGAGGTGGCAGCAGAGGATCACAAGTTTGAAGCCAGAGGCAGCTTGCATAACTTAGCAAGACTCTGTCTCAAAGTAAAAAATAAAAATAAAAAATGGGCTAGGGGTACAGGCCAGTGGTAGAGCACTTGCAAAGTATGGGCAAGGACTTGGGTTTAACCCCCATATACGCGGCCCCCCCAACCCCCGCAAAAAAAAATCCAGATCCAGCCACATGGGTCCCAGGCACCTGGCCCTCTCAGTCTGCTGGACACAGGTACAGTCATCTGCCTTCCTCAGCTGCAACTTTTTCCCCAGCTATGGTGACAGCAAGGTACACACAAAGACAGGAGACACCACACCACCACCACAACCCTGGCCGCATGGGAGAGCAGGGTGGAGGATGGCAGAGCAGGAGCTGGGTGTTAGCCAAATGTCCCCAAACATGAAACCATTTGAAAGTTCATAAAAAGGAAACCTCCACAGCGTTCTGCTCTGCCCTTGCCTGGCAGAAGGTAGAGTAACCTCACCGAAAAGCCTAACTGCCCACCAACCTCTACTTCACAAAAACCTGAGGGAGGGCTTCTGACAAGGCCTGGAGCATGCAGTCTCCTGGAAGATACCTACAGGCCTTCTGCCACAACCAGGACACCTCAGGCCCCAGCGCCCACCACCCAGAGCTCAAATGATGTGCACAAGGCTATAAAGTGAACCCCTTCCCTTTACACTGTATCTGTGAAAACAGATGTAGCAGCTCAGGAAACAGGATTTGCAGCACAGGAGGAAGAACTGGGGCTCAGGGGAAAGCACTCGCCTCATAGGTGACAAAATCATCAAACTCGTCAGCACAAGCAGGGGACTCCTCCTCCTGGGCAGGTGACAGGCTATACAGCTGGCCATCGGGATCTGTGGAAAGAAGACCCAACATTCAGCAGGCCATCCAGAGCTGTCCAGAAAGGGCAATGGTGAAGGTGCAGGTGGGTGGCTGGGGTTCCCCAGGAAGGATGCCTCTCACGCTGGGCTGCTGTGGGAGCTGGGAGGACCCTGGGGTCATTGCAAGTGGGAAGGAGTAGGCGCACCTGGAAGGGGATGAGAAAGCCAGGGAAAGAAATCAGATGGTGAGACTCAAAAGTCACATCCACTGGGAAACATCTTATGTCTCTTGCCAGAATGCTGAGGAGGTGGTAGAGAGAGAGAATAATAAAATCAATATTTCTTAAAAGAGCCAGACAGGATTGTTTAAAGAAAGAAAGAAAAAAAAAAAAGATATCAAGCTCTGTAAAAATTTACAGCCTTTAAAAACTGCCATGTACCAGCCAGGCTCGGTGGCGCATGCCTGTAATCCCAGCGGCTCAGGAGGCAGAGGCAGGAGGATCGCAAGTTCCAGACCAGAGGGAGTCTGCGTAACTTAGCGAGACCCTGTCTCAAAAAAAAAAAAAAAAAAAAAAAAAAACCAAAACGGACTGGGGGTGCAGCTCAGTGGTACAGTACTTGCAGAGTATGCAAGGGCAAGGCCCTGGGTTCAACCCCCAGTACCACACACACAAAAAAAAAACCTGCCATGTACCAATCCAGATGAAATTGTGAAAACCACTCCCATCTGGGGAGGTAAACAAGGACACACTGAGCCAACATCATGTCCAGGCAGTGGATACACAGCCAGGTTTTATTTTCCTTTTTTTACTTAATTATCCTGTATAATAAATTTTTTTTAATAAGGCAAAATTTAAAGGAAGCACTATCTCCTCACAACAGACTGGATTCTGATTCAGTGGCAGAGATGTTGTTGTTGTTAGGTGCCGTCGAGTCGGTATCCAACTCATAGCGACCCTCATAGGGTTTTCAATGGCTGACTGTTTCAGGATTGCCTTGGGAGTGGGTTGCCAGGTCCTTCTCCCATTTTTGCGGTGCTGGGAATTGAACTCCGGGCCTCAGAGACTGCAGCGCAGCGCTCTACCCAGTGAGCTAAATCCCAGCCCCAGTGGCAGAGATACCACTTCTCAAATACCCCAAGCCCAGAGCTCCTGCCAACTCCCTCTCTGCAAAAAGGGATGGCTGACTTCTACAGTCTCTCAGTGATGCTCAGAGGCACAAGAACACAGCAAGGGGCACCCAAGTGATGCTTACATATCCTGTTGTCCATGAATAATGCAATTATGTACATGGAATACATGGTTACTTACAGCACCCGTTACTTATTCCATATCTTTAACATAATCAACCTAACATCAGCCACTTATGTAAAACACAGACCAAGTGGATGAGCTACCTTCTGGACTCTTGAGTAAAGCACTTTGAAGAGTCAGCATTGGCGTTCTCCAGCCAGGCCACAGGAGGCAACAGATGATTCCTGTTGTAATCAGGACCACGTGGGGAAAATGCTGCCCTATCATCGTGCCCCAGCGGGTTCTAAGGGTTGGTCACCAGCAGATCTGGGTAACTGGGGACATGGCGCACTGGGGAAGCAAGGACAGGTGCTCAGGGGCCCTCCACAAAGGGCAGACAGGACACACTGCTGCTCCATTCAGTCTCTACATTTCTCTCAATTTAAATGGAATAATTATTTCCTCTAACAATTGTGCTAACTCAAACATTTATGCATATAGTAACTCAATACTGCTTTCCTCCGTCCCTTTTAAGAATCATGGGTTTTTCTGCACAGCTAATTGCAGTTTTCCTGGTGTATGGCTGAACATCTAGGTGGTCTGGTTTGTGGCTGGAAGAGAAGGAGCCTCGAGTCCATCCTTGGCCAGTCCATCAGGCAGACCTGGCACCAGCAGGCTGCAGCAGAGCTATGTGTATGTGCCTTCTAGTGTGGGTTGAGAGCTGCCTCAAGCAGAACTTTTAGAATTCTGGAGCAGAGAAGGACCCATTACCCCAGAGCAGTGAGACAGAGCGCAAGATTTCCTAAAAGCTAGATGGCTACTGGCAGGTTTTCCCACTATCGGATGTTAACAGGTTTGCTTAAGCTCACAAAACTGAAATTCAGAACATAAAGGTTTCAAATCACAGCCAAGTGTGACAGACAAGTGGCCATGTACTGAAATTCTGATGGTGGGCAGTCACCCCAAGAGCATCACCCTGCATGGCACCCAGAGAAGGATGTGAATGTAGCTGGCACATATGTATTCTTGATGGGAACTCAATGATTCTATGTCAGTTTTCTCTATAAGAACTAAAAGTTTTTAATTAAGTGGATTTATCTTGTCATCTCAGAGCTGAGGGTAGGTGAGCCAGAGCCATCTGTAACAGTTCCCTCTGTTTCATTCTAAAACAGAGCTCATGATGACCAGCTTGACCCCCTGTTCTTGGGCAAAGGCCACAAGATCCCTCCCAGGGCCCTACTTGTCCACCCCTGCGAAGGACAGAAGCCACCACAACAGCTGTGGGATCTGCCCAGCAAAAGAAAGGGGAGGGGCTGGGTCCAGGAGAAGGCCACCTTGGCGCACTGAGGTGGACTCTGGGAGACAGGGCATTCTCAATCATCTTCTCTCATCAGAGACTGACATGTAACCACGTGCTCCTTCAGTCACTAAACCAAGACCCAGGAAGCCCAGGACAGCCCTGGGTCAACAGCTGGCAACCCCTTCTGCAGAGAGACAGGAGCCAACTCTGCAGAGATCATGGCAGGCTGAGGGCTGAATGGCTAGATGACAGCAGATTGAAGGCCTCACTCACCCAGGGCACAAGACTCCAGAGCCTGAGGTGGGGACCTTCCAGGTTAAGACCCCAAAGACGCCCCACCTTTCCCATGAATCAAAGTCCAGCAGAGCAGACCAACGTGCAGCCCACAGAGGAACTGGGGCATCAGGGCCCTGCAGACACCTACTGGCTGCTTTGTGCTCCTCTGCCTAAACCCAGAGCCCCAGCTGCCACTGCTCCCAGCCCCAACCCTGCAGAGATCTGAGCAGTCAACTACCCAAATCTGAGACAAGCCCCTCTGGACTCTCCCAGAATGCCATGTCCATGTCCTACAGCTGTCAGGGTACTGATGACCTCAGGGAACATGTCTCCCTGCCACACCTGGCTTTGGCTGAGGGAACAGGCAGTCAGACGGTACAGAGCAAATTCTACTGTCCAACAAACAGAGACCAGGCACAGTAACCAGCCAGACCACCAGGCATCCTACACTTGTGAGGCACGAGGGGAAATGGGTCACTGTTTATGATGTCTGTAATGAGCTAAGCAGGCACAACAAAAAACTGCGCATTTTATACAAAGTGCATGGACTGACAGCTCTTACTTGCTTTTGCACATAAATTCACTGCACGCGCCATGGCCAGCAGATGAGCTACGCTGAGAGGCTGAGAGGGAAAAGTAGCTCCAATCACTCGCTTCCCGTAACCTGCTGTCTCATTTCCCACCATATTTTAAAATAACTTCCTGGAGCTGAATTCTAGGATTTTCTCCTGAGGCCCTGGCATAGTACATGAGAAATTTAGTACTCTGTGCCTCATTTTCCCTCTTCCAGTCCTCACAATAGTTAAGCCAACCTTTGGTTATATAAATATTCAAGTTAATTATGACTATGTAACATAGTGCTCATTACTGAGCTGAGAAGTATTCTAGAAGCATACGTTCCCTCTTGTTCCTCTTCCTGTTATCCCTGGAAATGGTCACTGCCTCCTAGTGTCTTGTGCTTCACCTTTGTACACCTATCACCCTTTCCCCAACACTTGAGGAGCACTGTGAAGGGCCTTCCCAAGACCAGCGATGTCAGGGGCACCCTGGGGTCAGGACTGCCATCACCACCAACCCAGGCACCTACACAGGGGCAATCTGCCACCTGAAAGCGAAGATGAAATAAACCAATAAAAACACAAACAAGCAATGCCACCTCCTTCATTAGATGTCAAGTTTCCTCTCTACAACAGAGATCAAGCAGGCAGGATGGAGTCTCAAGCTGGCACACACATGAACTCAGGCACCAACAGTGAAGAACTGGCCAGCCGTCAAGCACACACATACCATTGTATGGAACCTAACTGTCCAATGGACCATAAAGTGAATTCAACTAACACCAAGGAATCAAGCATAAACATCGTACTCTCTATCACATACACAATCAAGTTTGAAATTAGTGGTAGGATTTTAACATTTAGGAATTGAGGTAACTTTGAAATAAGTGATAAGTGAAAGAAAAATTACAATGGGGTTTTGAAGCCAAAAGAGAAAAGCCACACTGAGAAGTTCCTCAAGGCTCACTGGTAGATGGTGCTACAGGACAGCCATCTCTGAGGGATGTGGTCAAGGCCACGGGGCCAGCCTGGTGACCTGAGGAGAACAAGGCTCTTGGAATGGCCAGGGCAACACCTGCCACAGACCACAAATACAGCCCACGGGCCAGTGAGACCACTTCACATGGAACATACGCCAAAATTCCCACAAGGCCACCACAGAAACCTCTGTGCCAGAAAGGTGAAGATCAGAGTCACTTTTTACCTGGATTTGGTTACCAGGCTCTGGGATCTGTCACAATTCAGGCCAGCACATTTTACAGTCTGTATATGTCTTCCTTATAGGTGACTTCCCCTCACCCTAAAAAAGCTGAGCTCTAGGTAAGGATCAATATGGATGCAGAAGTGTTTAGGGGAAGTACATGAGAGCACACTGCTCTGAATGTGTCCCAAGAGAAAGACCGACTGGTGGGTGACACAAAACTGGGTGGATATGTGACAAAGCAAAGGCAGCAAATTGCTGCCTGTAGAAGCAGGTAGTAAATACACGTGTGGTTGCTCACTGTAATGTTTCCAGTATTTTAAAAGTTTTTCATCATAAAACCTTGAAGAGCAGCAGCTTCCCACATTGTGACTACACAGTTGGGTCTGTCAGTTCTGGAGGACAGGGGTGAAGACAGCAAAGAACATGGAACCCTAGGACTTCAGGGGTTTCCAGAAGGGACAGGGGTTAGAGGAGGGCGGGTGGCTACAGGGGCAGTGCAGGGAGGGGAAAGGTGATGGGGTACAAATGGGGATGACTGACCTCCATTTCTGATGGCCATGATCCCTTGGTGGAAGTCTTCAAAACTGATCACTCCGAGACCGCTTGGGTCCAAGTACTGAGTTAAATCCTTTACCTGCAATGGCCAAATGAGAACACGTTACCCATAGCCTTCACAAATTGGGGCGGGGTCTACTGCACACTGACACCTTCACCACACACAGACAAGCAGCTTCTGCACACAGGGTAGAGCTGAAGTTAAAGTCACAGATTTCTCCAAGGACACAGAGGCAGCCACTAGATCCACCACAAACACTCCAGCTAAAGAGTGGAGAGGCATCATGGCAAGAAGCTGCTAGCAAGCACAAGGACCCTGACTCATGGAAATAACATCTTTGCTGGGTGCTACAGCACACGTCTGTAATCCTACTGACTTGGGTGAGACAGGAGGATGCCAAGTTTGAGGTCAGAGGCAGCCTGTGCAACTTAGCAATACCCTGTCTCCAAAAAAAAAAAAAGAGTCTGGGGCTGCAGCAGCTCAGTGGCTCAGTGGTGGAGCACCCTTAGTTCACACCTATAGTATCAAAAAAAAAAAAAAAAAGAAAGAAAGAAAGAAAAGAAAAAAGGACCTTGAAATACTATCCTAGCTCTCAGCCAACAGCTAAGCTTCTCCAGTGGGAAGATCAGGAGTTTTGAGTTTTAATGACTGTTGCTACAAGTACCTAGAATATACCCACACATCCACTAAGACAAGCTTTCCAGTTGTGCTGGGTCCTTACTGAAAAATAACACGCAGGAGGATCACTGAAAATTCAAGGCCAGCCTGGGCTACACAGTGAGTCCCACTGGCGCCTCAGCTACAGAGTAAGACTCTGTCTCAAAACAAACAAACAAATAAACAAAATAGTCTCTTGATATTAAACTCACAAAAGGCAAGTAGGGTAACTCACACATGGATGCTACAGAGGACACAATTCTTCAGAAAGAAAATAGGACTATGTAGCCAAGGAAAGGCTGGATCTCATCAAAATTTAAAACTTTCAGCCAGGCACTGTGGCACAAAACTGTAATCCCAGTGACTTGAGAGGCTGAGGGGGGAGGATCATGAGTTCAAGGCCAGAGGCAGCCTGTGCGATTTAGCAAAACCCTATCTCAAAATATAAAATAAAAAAGGAACTGTAGTACAGCTCAGTGTTAGAGCACTTGCCTAGCATGCACAGGGGCCCTGGATTAAATCCCTAAGTACTGGGGGTTGGGGAGGCCTTTTTACTTCAAAAGACATGACAAAGAGTGGGGGAAAGTATTTATAAATCATCCATGTGATAAAGGTCTTACATGCAGAATATATAAAAAAATCTTACTAATTCTGTAAGAAAAAAAAACCAATTCATTATTTTTAAATGAGCAAGAGATTTAAGTAGACATCTCATCAAAATATAATACACAGAATTGGGTGAGGCAGTACACACATGTAGTCCCAGCTACTTGAGAGGCTGAGGCAGGAGGATTGCTTGAGTCCCAGAGTTCAGCCTCCGTAACACAAGTGAGATCCTGTCTCAGATAGATAGATTAGATTAGATTGATAGATAGACAGACAGATAGATAGAAAGAAAGAAAGATAGAAAGAAAAAAAGAAAGAAGCTGGGTGCACACCTCAGCACTCAATGAGGCCGCAGCAGGAAAATCAGTATGAGTTAGAGACCACCTGGATCTTCACTGCAAGTGCCAGGCCAGCCTGGACAACTTAGTGAGACTCTGTCTTAAAACAAAACAACATATGCTTATCACACAATACAGCAACTCTGCTCTGAATTCAGCACTTATCCAAGAAAAAGGAGAAGGTGTCCGCACAAAATGTGTGTGCAAATGTTCACAGAAGCATTTTTCATAATAGCCAAAGAATTGAAACAACCCATGTGTCCACCAACTGAGGAATGGATAAAATGTGGTGCATCCACACAGAGGAATATTATTCAGACACGAGAGGAGTGAAGCACGGAGAACACGCAGCAACATGATAAACCTCGAACACACTGTGCCCAGCGAAAGAAGCCAAACGCAAAAGACTACAAGTGACATTATTTATGTATAGGGAATTTTCAAAAAACAAAAAAAATCTACAACTCTATGTGGGGCGCGCACCTCCCAGTCTGACCTGGAGGTTCAGATGGGCGGCACCACCGCGCACATAGATACTAAACACAATTCACTCGGGACCCTCGGGTGAGGAGCACGGACCCCTGCGGCCCTCAGGACACTGGAGGAGACGGGAGAAAGGAAAAGCCTCAGGTGCTTTTGCCTTCCAGGACCAAACACCTGTGTTGGTGGTCTCGGTGGTCACAAGGAGAAAAAAAGGAGACTAGTGATGCCTGGGACTTCAGAGTGCAAGAAGGAACTGACGGAACAGTGCAAACCTCTTTCTGGGATGTAGAAATGTAAAACCTAGACTGGTGATAGCTATATAATTCTATGAACTTATTAGTAATCCCTGAAATGTACACTTATAGTGGGTGAATTTCATGGTTTATAAATTATAACAAAGGTCTTAAAAAATCACAAAGAGATTGAAAAGGAATCAAGAAAAAGTGGTAAATATTAAAGTGAGGAACACGATCCAATAGAAGTCCCCGAGACAGTCGAAGCAATGACACGGAACAGATACTAAAATATACTCAAGAAAAGCTCCCTGAGGATGTAGCTAAGGCCCTAGGTTCAATCCCTAGCACCATTAAAAAAAAAATTAGCTGGGTGTGGTGGTACACACCTATAATCCCAGCACTCAAAAGGCTGAGACAGGAGGAGCAACACAAGTTCAAGGCCAGCAAATATACACAGCAAGTTCCAGGCCAGCCTAAACTACACAAGATGAGACTTTGTCATAGGGTTTTCAATGGCTGACTTTTTTTTTTTTTTTTTTTGCGAAGGTGGAAGTGGGCTGCTGGGTCCTTCTCCCAAGCACCTGGTGTTTCCAGGCAGTCTTCCATCTAAGTACTAACCAGGTCAGACCCTGCTTAGCTTCCAAAATCTGATGGGATCAGACGCCACAGTGGTACCACTGCAGGCAATTCTTTAAGTAGCTACACAAAAATCAAGTGACTTACTAAGAAAAAGAAAACTAGATTATCGTTTAGCTTTCTGCCAGCAATGTCAAGTAATAAGTAATATTCCAATTCTGGCTGGGCGAGGTGGCGCAGTAATCCCAGTGGTTTGGGAGGCGGAGACAGGAGGATCGCAAGTTCGAGACCAGAGGCAGTCTGCATAATTTAGCGAGACCCTGTCTCAAAATGTAAAAAAAAAAAAAAAAAATGGGCTGGGGGCACAGCTCAGTGGTCCAGCACTTACAAAGCATGCAAGTGCGAGGCCCTGGGTTCAACCCCCAGTACCGCAAAAAAAAAAAAAAAAAATCTATCATTCCTACTGCTGTCAAGAACTAGGATCTTCAGCTTTTTTTGCTTTCTGGTACTGGGGAGTTGAACTGACGGCTTCATACATGCTAGGCAAAGGCTGTGTCACTGACCTGTGCCCCCAAACCTCCTCCTTTTTTTATTTTTAAACAAGTTAAGCAGGCTGCCTCTAGCCTCAAACTCTCAATCCTCCTGCCTCTGCCTCCAACTTGCTGGGATTACAAGCTTGCTTCATGACACCTAGCTCTCCTACCTATTTCTGATCAGTGTGCCCTGGTGCTTTTTGGGCTTTTGAACTTGCCATGTTGTGTCCTGGCCACCTATAATGGAAAAACTGTATAGCCTTCCCTCGACACCCTCAGGAGTCTGGCCAGGTCATCTGCAGCTCTACATCACTGAGCACAGGCATATTTTTCACTGCTAAACCACACTTAAACTCTAACACTGTATTCTTATACAATGTTTTCCTATACTTAGCACTGCCCTGGCCTTTTCACTGCCTTAGTTTCCTGCAAACCCACCAGTATTTCCATCTGACCCCTCTCTGGAATCATAACTACCCAGGACCCCTCTGTACTGGGAGCGCACGTCCTCCTTCCTGGGTTTGTTCCTCACTTGGAGAAGCCTCTGGCAGCTTCCTGAGGAGGCTATGGACATGGTGTGCAAGTTTCTTGTAAAGATTCATTTCTTACCTCATCTGTTTGCCTTTTTAAGAACCCTTTTGGCATATACTCTAGACTTCATTCTCTAACCGTACTTTAAGTAGCTACACAAGTGGATGCTTTATTTTACTTTTAATTTTGGACGGTCCTTCCTAGTTCCCTGAATGAGCTGTCACCACTAATCTTTCTGACAATATGAATCAAGCTTTATTTTCCAAGATTTCTTCTGCTCTCTGTGTGGACTCTGCTCCCTTCAAGCACCTTTTCTGTTTTCTTTGTTCTGTCTGTCTCTGTATTCACTGCTAGAGACTCTCCTTAGGTGTCCTAGGGCCATGGAGCCCCGGGAGGCCAGGGATGGTGGCCAGATTGTAACCCAGCCATGGAGAGGCTGAGGCAGGACTGTGAGTTCCAGGCCATCCTGACCTACACAGTGAGCCCCTTCCTCTAAAAAATTAAAAATAAATAAACAGAAGCAGGGCACTGGGGCTGGAGGTAAAGCTCAGTGGTAAAACACTTGCCTAGCATGTGCAAGGGCCTGTGTTCTATCCTTAGCACTAAAAAACAAACAAGCAAATAAATAAACTTTAAAATCTACGTATAAATTGGGCCTGGTGGTGCATGCCTATAATCCCAGTGACTCAGGAGGAGGTAGGATTGTGAATTTGAGGCCAGAGGTAGCCTGCATAACTTAGTAAGACCCCATCTCAAAATAAAAAATAAAAAATGGTCTGGGGGTGCAGCTCAGTAGTGTGTATAAGGTCCTGGGTTCAGCCCCCTGTACTGTAAAACAAAAAAAAACAAATCTATACACAGTATCTTTTTTGTGTGGATGCAGCTTTTGTTTTGTTTTGACAGGGTCTCACTGGGTAGTCCAGGCTGGCCCAGAACTCGAGTAGATTCTCCTGCCTCAGCCTCCCCAGTGTTGGGATTACAGGTGTATGCCACCATGCCCAGCTCCAATTTTTTTTTTTTTTTTTTTTTGGCGGTACTGGGTGTTGAACCCAGGGCCTCGCGCTTACATGCTCTGCAAGCCCCAGCTCCATTTTTTAAGACTTTAACCTAAGGAAAAAAACAGAAAATCTGACAGGAAGATACAAGAAAGCTTATAATAGTAAAAAAATGAAAACCTTAAATACCAAAGATAAGCCAGGCACCACGGAGTAAACCTGTAATCACAGTAACTCCTGAAGAAAAGGCACAAGGATGGCAAGTTTAAGGCCAGAGGCAGCCTGTGCAATTTAGCAAGACCCTGTAACAAAATAAAAATAAAAGAGGATAAAACAGCTGGGCATGGTGGCACACACCTATAATCCCAGCACTCAGAAGGCTGACACAGGAGGATCTATGTGAGTTTAAGGCCAATCTGGTCTACATAATGAGTTGCAGGATAGTCTGGACTACACAACAAGACCCTCTTTCAAAAAAAAAATGTGTGTGTGGGGGGGAATAATACCAAAGATAGAAGAATAATCAAATATATACTAGCATATTCATTCATATAATGGGAAAACCATTAGGCCATTAAAATCATGTTGTAGCAATAGATATACTGATGTTGACAATATATTGATTTAAACTATATTAAAACTATGATTATAACCAGATATTACACCACATGCCTATAATCCCAGCAATTTGGGAGATTGAGGCCGGAGGATCACAAGTTCAAGGCCAGAGGTAACCTGTGCAATTTAGCAACATTTTGTCTCACAATAAAAAAATAAAAATAAAAAAGAGACTGAAAGTGTGGCTCAATGGTAAAATACTTGCCTAGCAAGTGCAAGACACTGGGTTCAACTTCCCCAGTACTGAAAAAAAGAAAACTACTATGACAACGACTCTAGTTTTGCATTAAGTAAACAAAAGCTAGAAGACTGAAAAAATTCAGGGGATCTGAATTCAGAGGATGTGCTGGATGGGATTTTTATGTTCTCCTTTGTTTCCACATATCACAAGGCATGCTCCTTCAAGGAGGCTTAAAAATTAAGGAACCAAGAAGGGAGTACAACCACTTCATGGCTTTCTCTCTCACCAGCCAGGGTGAACTAAGCATGCTGATGGGGATGAACCTTTTCATAAAAGGGCTTTTTATTTCCAGTAGCAGAAAAACCTTAGCGTTGTTTTTCTTGGATCTTGGTAAAGTCAACCAACCCACTCAATGCTGAAATGAAATAAAACTTTGTAAACAAGTGAAGAAAAAAGAAGGAGTGAGAGTGTAGGTGGAGGAAGAAACAACACTTGTGGAGGTGACTTCTGATTCTCAGGGAAATGACACCAGAAAAGAACTGCCGTGACCATGACAACCCTCCTCCATTCAAAGGCCACCTGATGGAGCCTCGGGTAGGACCTGAGCTCCTGCCCACAGAGCCCACTCACATGCTACCTCAGAAACCACACAGACACGGAATCCCTTCAGCAGATCACACCTCTGCTTTGCAACAGCCCAGCAAACACTGAAAAGACCAGTGACACAGAAAGGCAAGTCACTGCTCCCTAGCTATCTTAGCGTACTGTTTCCCCCTGGAGAAACACATAAAGGTCCCCAGACTCCTGATTCCAGGTTGAACAGAGGAGCAACAAGCAGACTATCCACCCAGGGCAGAGTCAGTTGTGTTCTTGTGGCCAATCTTTACCTCCTTTTGAGCAACCACACGCTTCATGAGTGTTATAAAAGTCTCTAGGATGAGAAAAAAATCTAAGTCAAAGCATGTGGACCCACCCCAAAGGCTCCTGATTCCTTGTTGTTGTTGTTGTTTTCTGCGGTACTGGGGATTGAACCCAGGGCCTCGCGCCTGCATGCTTTGCAAGTGCTGGACCACTGAGCTGCACCCCTAGCCCCTTTTTTTTTTACTTTTTGAGACAGGGTCTCACTAAGTTACACAGACTGCGTCCGGTCTCGAACTTGTGATCCTCCTGCCTCTGCCTCCCAAGCCGCTAGGATTACAGGTGTATGCCACCATGCCCGGCTCCCTGATTCCTTGTTGAGCATGCTTCACACTGACTGGATCTGAGCAATAAGAGCCGGACCTACTCCAGGAACCTCATCCACAGGACTGTCCTGGGAGATGCTGTCCGTAAGGCTCCAAGCATAGCCACAGGACACACCTGCTCACTGACTACTTAAGAAAAGATCTGGCTCAGCAACAAAGGCCCCACACTCAGCCAGCAAGGCCAAGTCCCCCTGTCCTGCCAGCAGGCCAGGCCACCTGGGCACAGGGGCTCTCTCCCTGAGGTGGCAACCCCAGATGGAGAACCATCAGCTTTGAGTCCTTCAAGTCTAGGATCAAAACTCACCATCTCTCAGTAAGTGTTTTTCTGGTCTTATCACAGCTGTCCCCAAACAGCTTCCTGGTCACCGGTGACAGACCCCACATCAAAGTATGTGCTAAGACCCCCAAAAGAGCAAGCAACCCACACCTGCTCTCCAAGTTCAAGCACTCCCACTCACTTTGGGAAGAACAAAATTTCCTTCAGAGCAAAGTTCTAACCTCCCAGTAGGTAGAATCACCTAGGGAGGCTTCACTTTTGCCTGACTCTCCATCCCTTTCTCCAGCTCCTAATGACCATATTCTACTTGGTCTCTATACTTTGGCTACTCTCTGTTGTTGCAACCATGTCTGACCCAATGATTTACAGCAATCAAGGTCTTTTCAAAGTCTGGCATGGTGGTGCACCCCTGTGATCCCAGCAAAGGCAGACAGAGAGCTCTAGGCTAGCTTAGGTAACATAGTGTCTCAAATTTAATTAAATAAGGTCTATACAATACTAAGCAGTTCCTCTTATCTGAACAGATAAGCTACCTATAAACAGATTTAGCCAACAGGTATCACCTCATTCAAAATCTTAGTTTTAGGCCTTAATCTGAGTAAATTCGTTCAAAAAGAAAACAATGTGAATCAGAAAATTATGTAGCAAGGCACCAAGTGTGGTAGGTAGTGCACAACTGTAATCCCAGCACTCAGGAGTCTGAGGCAGGAAGATTGACACGAGTTTAAGGCCAGCCTGGTCTATGTAGCAAGTTCCAGGACAGCCTGGACTATATAGCAAGACTCTGCCAAGAAAGAAAAGAGGAGAAGAGAACAGAAAGCAAACCAGTCTGAGGCAGGAAGATTGACACAAGTTTAAGGCCAGCCTGGTCTATGTAGCAAGTTCCAGGACAGCCTGGACTATATAGCAGGACTCTGCCAAGAAAGAAAAGAGGAGGAGAAGAGAACAGAAAGCAAACCAGCCAAGTGTTGTGACACACATCTGTAGTCCCAGCTACTCAGGAGACTGAGACAGAACTGCTTGAATCTATGAATTCAAAACCAGCCTGGGCAACACAGCAAGACCACATCTCAAAAAAACAAACAAACAAAAAAGAATAAAAAACATGAAATGAAAAAGAGCAGTGAATCACAAAAACACCTGACTTCAACATCACTGGTAATACCCAAGCGAAGAGGCCCACCAGAGAAAAAGGCCAGGAACCGGCAAGCTCACTGACCAAAACCAGTCCTGTGGACACAAAGGGCTCCAGGCATTTTTGGAAAATTTAGGTAAAGGTATTTCAAAATCATCAAAAATAAAGCCAGCATGGTGGCAGAGGCCCATCATCTCAGCACTTGTGAGGCAGAGGCAGGAGGATCAAGAGTTTGAGGCTAGCTTTGGCTACAAAGAGAATTCTAAGTCAACCCGGGATACAGCAAGACCCTGTCTCAAAAAACAAAACCAGAAACAAGCAAAAAAGAAAAGGGAAAAAAGAAAAAAAAAAGAAAAACAGTTTGACACAGTGGCACACACCTGTAATCTCAGTAGCTCAGGAGACTGAGGCAGGAGGATCATGAATTCGAGGCCAGCAGTAACCCTTGTAACTTACTGAGACTCTGCCTCAGTATAGAAGCAATAAAAAATGGGGTGCAGCCCAGTGGTCAGACACTTACAAAATACGATCAAGGACCTCAGTTCTCCCTCCAAGTACTACAAAAAAAGAAAGAAACAAAGAACATTTAACAAAGAATACCAGGACTGTATATCCTTGACTCATTCTAAAGACATAGGTCAGAAATAAGGTTTTAGGTTATCCACTGCAGAAGTTACATGCAAAAGGAGCTTAAATTAACATGCAGTTAGAGTGCTTACTCTGTCCACAGTTAAGAAATGGGCCCCATGCTCAGCATGCGCATGGAGAGACATGCTGAAGGGCCACGAAATCTGTCTCATGGCTCAGACAGGACCCTAGATCAAGATGAGCTTGGGTTTTGAAACTTACGAAAGACACAAGACCACCACAAGATTGTTACCAGAGTAATACCAATCTATCTAAAAGTGTGAAATACTGACAAAAACTAAAACTATGCCTGCTAAAAGAATTTCTTTTCCTCACTTACCATGACACTGAATCCATTATTTTAATCTACTAGTCTTAAAAACTTTGCAAAATGACAGTGTAGAGCTGGGCCTGGCAGTGCAAGCTTGAATTTAAGGCCAGCTTGGGCTATACAGTGAGTTCAAGGCCAGCCTGTGCTATGTAGTGAGATCCTACCTCAAAGAGAGAGAGAGACAGAGACAGAGAGTAAATGGCAATGAAATTAGTACAACTCTTTTCACTAAGAAGGTCTTGAAATTCCTTACATTAATACTGAAAAAAGCACATCTATGGAAGTCAACATCCAAAAACTGTAGGCATTTTCTAATATATATTTTTCAAGATATCAATAAAAATTAATAATGTATCTTTAATATTTTTCTGTATATTAATTCAATGTTCTACAAAATTTTTTAACTTATTAGAAAATCTGAATTTCTTTAGACGTATTTTATATGTCAACATAAACCTTAATAAGTCAAAGTAAAATACGTAAACATTTTTCTTTGGGGCTTAAGTTTTTTATTTCTAAAGACTACAATAAAGCCAGAAGTGGTGGCATATACCTGTAATCCCAGCACTTGGGAGGCAGAGGCAGGAGGATCATGAGTTCGATATTGGCCTGGATTACACAGAGAGATTCCTGTCTCAAAAAACCAATAAACCAGAAATGTAGCCAGGCACTGTAACTGCAGTGATTCAGAAGGCTGAGGAAGGAGGATTAAGAGTTCCAGGCCAGAAACAACCTGCACAACTTTGAGCTTGTCTCAAAATAAACAACAGAACAACAAAAAAGATCTGGGAGTGTGGCTCAGGGGTAGAGTGCTTGCCTAATATAACTGGCACCTTAGGTTCAACCCCTTGTTGTTGTTGTTAGGTGCCGTCGAGTCGGTATCCGACTCATAGCGACCCTCTTAAGGTTTTCAATGGCTGAGTGCTTCGGGATTGTCTTGGGAGTGGATTGCCAGGCCCCTCTCCCATTTTTGCGGTGCTGGGAATTGAACTCAGGGCCTCAGAGACTGCAGCGCAGCGCTCTACCCACTGAGCTAAATCCCAGCCCGGTTCAACCCCTAGGACTGCAAAAAACAAAACAAAATAAAACAAACAATAATAACAGAAAACTTAGCCAATGTCAAATAAAACCAATCCCACTCCCATCACACCTCGCCTACACAAAACACCTAACACACAGAACTAAAATTATTTTTAATATTCATCAAGAGTTTTTCACATGCATAATTTTTACATGGTTATAATCACAGACAACTTAGCATACCACTGTATTTGCTCATAAGTGCTAGTCTAAGTCAGTTGGAGCCTATGTAATTATCACTTTTAGGGCAACACAATAATCTTACATGTCTGATATTTCAGTTATGTCTAATGTTTAATCTAGTTCCAGAAATTAAATAAAATAAGCACTTAGAAGGAAAGCTTGGTGCCCTTTACAACTTGTCCATGTAGTATACATGAAGTTCTTGCTATATGTTAGATCCTAAACTGGAACAATCCTTGACAATTCTGGGTCTTTTCAGGGACAAGTTAATCTCAGGCTTCCACTAAAGTATACCTTCGACTTCAAAAAACAGATCAACAGATTCAAAACAACAGACGTGGGAATTACACTATTTTTGTACAATGAAGCACGTATTTCATTTTAACTTACATAGTATTTTTTTCCCCAGCATTGGGGGTTAAATCCAGGGCCTTGAACATGCTTTACAAGCACTCTGCCACTGAGCTGCCACCCCAGCCCATTTTTTTACTTTTTATTTTGAGACAGGATCTCGTTAAGTTCCGCAGGCTGCCTCTGGCCTTGCACTTGCCATCCTCCTGCCTCTGAGTCACTGGGATTACAGGCAGGTGCCACCACGCCCAGCTGTAAATTTTAATGGTATTTGTTTAAGCAGTTATCTCTGGTGGAATTAGAGTGATCCTTATTTGTTTTACTTACTGGTATTATTTATCATCTTTTGTTTTCATTTTTGTTTGTTTGGCAGTGCTAGGCATAGAACCCACCACCCTGTCCCTGCTAGGCAAGTGCTCCATCACTGAGCCATATCCTGAGCCCTAGTTTCTTCTTTTAAAACAATAAATATCTATAAAAATAATTTAACTTCTGCCCCATGTGATCTCCAGTGTGTGCTTTTAAAGACAGTCATGACTATATACATATAAAAATATCTGGAAGGAAATACACCAAAATGTTAATAGTATTCTCAGGATAATGGGATTAGTGGTCATTTTCTGTTGCATAGCTTATACCACTGTTACCGCATTTTCTTCGTCATTTGGCTTTTTGGGGTGTTTTAGGGGGACAGAGTTTCACTATGTAGCACACGCTGGCCTCAAACTCATGATCCTCCTGTCTCAAGCTCCTGAGTACCCAGTGTGTTTTTAATAAGCATGTGTTGCTTCTATAATATAAAATGGGCATTTTAAAAAATATTAACAAAGCTGCTTATTATCCAAGCACAAAAGGGAACTTGACTTGACTGTTAGCAATTCAGTCAACAAACAGACCTAGAGATGCACATTCCCTCACTCTCACACATAAACACCTGCTACTCCCACATATCCCTGGAGAAGGAAGTTAAGTGTGGGAGAGTGGCAGGTCAATGAAAAAAAGGAAACCCTCAAGTAGATGGATTGACACAGTGACTGCAACAATGAGCTTAAACATAAAAAAGACCATGTGCCTGGCACAATGTCATGTAGTGTTTCATCTTATTGTACACAGGGCCGTTAAGTGTGAGATCTGACTCAATGGCACCTAACAACAACTCCCCCCACACACCCACTCCCTCACACACATTCCACCCTTTTACACATGCTCCTACTAGTACAACAACCACACACAGTCCAGCTCCCACATGCTGGCTCTCATTCACACATTCAGACAGTCAAGTGCTATCCAAGGCTTAGATAGAGGCCAGGAAAGTACTGGAGCAATGAAGGTGCAGCCAAATTTCCCTAAGAACTGCCAGCTGGACCAGGTGCAATGGCACACACTTGTAATCCCAGCAACTCAGGGGGCAGAGGCAGGAGGATCACAAGGTTGAGGCCAAAGGCAGCAACTTAGCAAGACCCTGTCTCCAAATAAAAATTTAAAAAGGGGTTGGAGGTGTAGCTCAGACGTACAGTACTTGCAAAGTATGCACAAGGCCCTGGGTTCAACCCCCTGTCCTGGAAAGGAAGGGAGGAAGGAAGGAAGGGAAGGAGGGAGGGAGGGAAGAAGGAAAGAAAAAAGGAAAGAACTGCTAGTACCCACCCAGAGGTACTAGATGAGAAGCAGGGTCACCTTGGGCACTGCCAGTTGCCCACCAGGGGAAGTGCAGGGTGAGAAGCAGGGCAATCTTTTGCATGTCAACATCCCCTTTACCAGTCAACTTCTACAAGTGCTATGGAGGACAAGTGACGCCCCCACGGTGACTGACAGCACTCAAGGCTACTTCCAGAAAACTGTTAGGGTTTTCTGGAAAGATCAGTGGCTGTTCAGAAGTAAATGCTCACATACTGTAAAAATAAAACGTGAAGATACTCTTTATGATTTAAAAGCAAAACAAAAAGGGGATCAAGCCTTTCTCACAATGCTCAGAGTTTATTTTTGATTTCCATCTCCTCCATCTATGCTGTGGTAGGCTGGTGATGACAAGGCTTCAGTCCCCTAGGGTGAGGGCACTTGTCCACAAGGACTCCTCTGAAATGTCGAGACCTTGGGCTTGATTTACTGCTACTCCATACCTACTACCTGGTTACACCTGACTACAAATGCCTACTTCAAGAAGATGCAATCAGTTGGGTGTGGTGGCACACTCCTTAATCCTAGCACACTGCATAGGGAGGCCTATGCAGGAGGATTGCAAGTTTTAGGCCAGCCTGAGATATATGGTAAGACCCTGTCTCAGGAAAAAAACCTAAAAAATAAGACGACAAGACCAGAAAGCTTTACTGTGTCTCCTTCCTGCTTGCGCCAGCAGATTCCTGTGAATTTAACACTGGGTTATATTACACCACACCTGATCTATCACCAGGTGAAGTAATGAGATCTGCAGACACCATGACGCTGCAGGAGAAAGGGGAACATGACATTCATCTGTATTATAAATGGCAGCTGCTCCTATTTAAAATTCAGATAATCCACTTAAATAATTTAAGATGCTACCTTCATAAACAGGTTACATAAAAGACACTAGACAATGCTACCTCTGAAAATTAGACAAAAATGCCAGGCGTGGTGGCGCACACCTGTAATCCCACTGGCTCAGGAGGTGGAGGCAGGAGGATCGCAAGTTTGAGACCAGAGGCAGTCTGCGTAACTTAGCAAGACCCTGTCTCAAAAAGTAAAAAAAATGGGCTGGGGATGCAGCTCAGTGGTCCAGCACTTGCAAAGCATGCAAGCGCGAGACCCTGGGTTCAACCCCCAGTACCAAAAAAAAAAAAAAAAAAAAAAAAAAAAAAAAAAAAAAAAAAAAAAGACAAAAATGAAGATAATCTAGTGACTGTCAAGGACAGTAATGTGACGAGTCTATGAGTATCTCATGTGCTTACTATGTTGAAATCTCAAGGTGGAAAGTACAAAAACCTATGGTCTTTATTGCTGTCATCAGCTTAAACTATCCCTAGGAATTTTTTAAAATCACAAATGCTCAAAAATAAATCTTTATCTTTTAAAGATATATACTGAAACATTTATAGATGGAATTATACAATGTGAGGAATCTGCTTTAAAACTACAGGAGAGTACAGTGAAGTTTACAGATGAGCCAAGCAAGGCTGCTGACACAAAGCCATGGCTGGGGGTGGGTCCATCAAACCACACTCTCTACCTCTGTGTACATTCAAAACTTTTCAGCTTTAAAGTTTCAAAATATTTATCACAGGGAAAATGCTTCGTTTCCTCTAAACTACTCCACAATCAGAGAATATTTTTTGTCTTTGCTCCTCTGTAATGCATTCTGACATGAGACCAGAAAACAGCAAGCATTGATTCCCAAAGGCTACTAAAGGTTACAGACATGAAAATCAACCTTTATAACTGGGTATGGTGGTGCACACCTACGATCCCGGCACTCAGGAAGCTGAGGCAGAAAGATCATGAGTTTTGAGGCCAGCTGGATTACATAGCAAGTTCCAGGCCAGCGTAGGTTACACAGTGAGACCCTGTCTTAATTAAAAAAAAAAAAAAAACTTTGTTGTTGTTGTTAGGTGTCGTTGAGTCCAACTCATAGCGACCCTCATAAGGTTTTCAATGGCTGTTTCAGGATTGCCTTGGGTGTGGGTTGCCACATACTTCTCCCATTTTGCGGTGCTGGGAATCAAACTCCGGACGTCAGAGACTGCAGAGCAGTGCTCTACCAACTGAGCTAAATCCCAGCCCTGCTCTGTAAATTATCTGCTCCAAAATAGTAGCTAAGATAGCCAAAAGAAATCAAGCACTCCTCCACCATCCCACGAAGCTAATCCATGTCCAGCACCTAAATCAGTCCAGCGCTGCTGCTTCTTAAGCTGCTGAAGAGCAGACAAGAGTCCTGAGCCAGATTACCCTCCATTCCACTCTCCATCCCCACCAACCCCTGAGTCATCCCAGCCTCCCCCCACACTGCATGTTCTACCAGGAGCTGCCAGACCAAAGAATGCTGATCCATTTCTACTTTGTAATTACAAGAAAGCTTAGCCCCAAATAGCAAGCCAAAGTTTTTCCCACCTTGACCAAGTGGGGAGATGACAAAAGATGCTCCTGAAATAAAAAGAATTTTATGGAATTCAGAAAGTTAAAACTTGGTATGAATATTGAGTCACCGCATTTAAAAAGAGTCACCTACAGGTGAAATGCTGAAAGACCTAGCTCTATTCCTGTCCTAGCACTATCTGTGGGGCCTTGGGAAAGTAATCTTTCTGGGCTTCCAGTTTCTCACCTATAAAGTGGGGATGAACCCTGCTTGCCTAATTACCATGTTGGAGAACAAGGGCAATGATCCAATGAGAACATACTGAGCAGAGTCAGGTGATGGTCAAGAAGGGAAACTGTGGTCCTGGCCTGACACGCCTGACTGGGATAGTGAGGCAAGACTGAGTCTGAAAAGAAGATATGTCACACTCGTAAACCACATCGAGGACAGCTATGTCCGCCCCAGCGGAGCAAGAAGAAAAAGCATTACAAGAATCCAGGCTAACAGCCACCATTCAAGCAAACCATACAGGGAATCATAAAGTACCTATCTCCATTCCTATTAGAGCCACCCCAACGTCTTCCTATGGAGCTAAGCAGGTGAGCACTGCACAGACCTGAATGCTGCCATCCAGGAAGCTGCAGGCCCCACTACAACCTCCCTGGCCTAAACCCTGAAGGGAGTCCTGCATTACTAAGACCCAGTTATTCACACACAGTTCTTGCCCAAGGGAGACTGCCAATACTCAAAGGGCGCATGGGTCCCTGACAAGAGTACTTAGTGATTGGCACCCTAAATAGCAGGATGTCAAGTTTACCTTGTTTCTTTATTTTCTTTTCAGGTTTGGGACACAGAGTCTCACTATGTACCCCAGGCTGACCTTGAATTTGAAATCCTACGACCTCAGCCTCCTGAGTGCTGAGATTATAGGCATGTGCCACCACATACAACTTATTTTACTTCTTTGCTTAAAGACCTGCTGGCTCAAACATGCGTATATACTTGAACACCCACTTAACAAATGGTGACAGGTGTGAAAAAACTAATACGTATGAAAATTACCAGATCGGCACTTCAAGGGCTTCCTATCACTAAATAAAATATTTAAAAGTAAATATGAGATCCTATTTGATGTCTCCCAAGTTACTAGCGGAGCACTGGGTCACTAAGTCACCTCCACCTAAACTAGTAAGTGCCCAGGACAACAGAAAACACTGGCTCTTGGGACCAGCGGCTGGTGGATGTGTGGGCCGCTGCGCACACACTGTGCCTGCGCCGCTCCTCTGCGCACCCACTTCTGTGAGCGTGGAGGAGGCCCTGATGGATTCTGCTACACTTGGCATGTGCTACAGAGCCCCAGGCCCCTTCCCATCTCTCCCTAGCTCAGGGGAGGTTGAGGAAGTGAATATTTTTAGCTCCAAGGACTTTGCCGAGCGTTGTCTCCAAACAAAAGTCGAAATGTAGTAGAACAGGTAGCAAGCATGCACAGTGAAGTTACACCCTCAACACAAGCCTCCATCGGTCTGGATTCTGCAGTCCTAACTCAGGTGGCCCTCAGGTGGGCACTGCTACCGGACAGCCAGGCAGTCTAGGAAAGCCACAGCAGGTATGGCGCTGAGGGAGGGAAGACCCGACTTCCCAGGGCGCTCTCTCTCTCTGGTAGGGAAGGGGGCTCCCGAGAAACCACCGGAAACCCAACAGACCTGGCGCCACTCCCGGCGGCCCGTTACCTGCTCCGCCCCGTAGACCGTGGCGAACTGGATGAAGTCCTCGATGCGGACGAAACCGTCCCCATCCCCGTCCAGGGCGTTGAACACCGCGCGGAGGCGCGCGCAGTCCTCCTGGCCCGCCGCAGGCTCGCTGGACAGCGCCAGCGCTGGGCTTGGGTCTGAGAGCGGCCTGGGGCTCCTGGGGTGCCCTTGAAGCAGCTCGCCCCCCTCGGGCTGGTGGCGCAGAGAGTCGGGGTCCTCGGGCTCCCCAGGCCAGCAGCCGGGAGAATCGGGGTCCTCAGGCTCCCCGGGCCAGCAACTAGGTAAGTCGGGGTCCTCGGACTCCCCGGGCCAGTAGCTAGGAGAGTCGGGCTCCCCAGGCCAGCAGGTAGGCGAGTCGGGGTCTTCAGGCGCCCCGAGCCAGCAACTAGGCGATTCGGGGTCCTCGGGTTCCCTGGGCCAACAGCTGGGACAGTCGGGGTCCTCGGGTTCCCCAAGCCAGCACCTGGGAGAGTCGGGGTCCTCGGGTTCCCTGGGCCAGCAGCTGGGAGAGTCGGGGTCCCCGGGCCGGCAGCTGGGAGAGTTGGGGTTCTCGGGCTCCCCGGGCCGGCAGCCAGGAGCGTCGAGGTCCTCGGGGTCCCCAGGCCGGCATCTAGGCGAGTCGGGGTCCTCGGGCTCCCCGGGCTCCCCGGGCCGGCAGCCAGGAGCGTCGAGGTCCTCGGGGTCCCCAGGCCGGCATCTAGGCGAGTCGGGGTCCTCGGGCTCCCTGGGCCGGCAGCCAGGAGAGTCGGGGTTCTTGGGCTCCCTGAGCCAGCAGCTGGGCGAGTCGGGGTCCTCAGGTTCCCCGGGCCAGCAGCCAGGAGAGTCGGGGTCCTCGGGCCGGCAGCCGGGAGAGTCGGGGTCCTCGGGCTCCCCGGCCCGGCATCTCGGCGAGTCGGGGTCCCCCGGCCGGCGCCGCGGCACACCCCGCTCCTGCGGCCGCGCGGCCCCTCGCTGGGCCCCGGGCGGCGGCTCTCCGCGGCCCTTCGGCCAGGCCGCGCCGCCGGGCTCCATGCTCTGGCGCCGGCCAAACTAGGGGTGCGGCGGGAGGCAGACAAAGGCGCTCAGGGCGCGGCGGCGGGCGCGGGCATCCCCGCGGCGGCGCGGGCGGGCGCGCGCGGGGCGCCCGGGCTGCTCCGGCTGGCGCGCGGGCCCTGCTCCGCCCTCGCCCATCTTCGCGCCGCGTCTCAGCGGCCCCTGGCCTGACGGTGCGGCGGGCGCAGGCCCATGGCGGAGGGTCGGCCCGGAAGGCGCCCGGCGGCGGGCGCCGGGTAACGGGCGCGGGACCGGCGGCTGAGGAGGCTGCGGCGAGAAGACCAGCAGCGCTGGGGCGCTGAGCCACCGTCTCCGGTGCCGGCCCGCCCTCCGTCGGGCCTGACGTCATCACGTCGCGCGCCAGACCATGCCCCCACCCGCTTGTATAAAGGCGGCCGCCGGGCGGCGCCGAGTTGCTGCGTATGCTGGTTGGTGTCAGTCTTGGCTCCGCTAGGGTGCGTCGGAGGCGGCACGACGTCGCGGGAAGGAGGCGTGCAAACGCTGGCCCTCGAGTGGGCGCGTCGGGGACTCACGTTGTGGATGAGTGAACAGCATCTGGGGGGAGCGGGAAACGCAAACACGCGCGTCTCCAGAGGCTCTGGGAGGCCCTCTGTGTGACGTCCTCGCCAGCTGAGAGCAGAGAAGTCCACACGCCAGGCCCACAGGAACGTGCGGAGCAGCGCTGCCCAGAGGACGCCACGCAAAGGTTGAGGAGTTGCCCGAGGTCACCAGGAGGGCAGAGGCAAGGTCCTGACTCGCAAGTCCCAAAAGGTGCAGCCCAGCTCACTTGCACCCCAGGAATGCACAGTGAAACTCTTAGGCCTTTCCGTTATGCCTATGTCACATGTTTTTAAGTGTGATACCCAGTGCTGATCGCCAGTCTACAGTCAACCTCCCAAGCACTGTGGCTGCCATTGACAGCTGGCCTCTGTAGTGGCCCTCAGATTGGAGGATCAGGGTCATGGGCACTGGCAGCAACTATGGCTTTGGCACAGGCCAGTTGGGAGCAGGTAAATTGCATGCTGGCAAGGAGCCAAATCTAATCATCAAAGGCAAGTATGTGTTTTTACATACATCGGCACCAGTGCCAGATATGGCTTCATAAGAGTTTTGGCAATAACCAAAGGAAGTGAACTCTGCTTCCATGTGTACAACATGGAGGCATTATTCAACCGAGCCTTCTCCCCTGGCAAAATTCTCAGCACATGGCACTAGAAGTGAGGCTGGCTTTGGGGGAGTGGTCCCCTCCCCAAAATATGGTCTCATTTTTCTTGTAAGAGTTGTATACTTTCATGAGAAGGATGCTGCACCCAAAGAGAAAGATCGCCTCTAGTTTTGGCAAAACCTGAAAATCAAGCTGGTGCATTTGGCCAGGTAATGTTGTCAAAGGCAGGTACAGTGAGTGTCAATCTTTCTAAGTAGATCTGTCAGGGTAGTGAGGCTCCCCTTGCCCTTAGGGGCTCTCATCAGGCAGAAGACTGGCTTTCTGGGAGGCAGGTCCTCTGGCATGTGCCAATGCTGGGAAAATATTTAGTGCTTGCCTGGCTCATGTGCCCAAGTAGAACCACTGCATGGAGAGCATCCGCTTTCCTGCTTGGACTAAAGTCTAAGGACTGCTCATGAAATGTTAAAAGCCACAAGCCAGAAACTGGGCGTAAACCCAGCACTGGAGAGTCTGCGGCAGGGGGATCACAAGGGGGGGGGCGGTCACAAGTTCAAGGCCAGAGGCAGTCTGTGTAACTACCCTGTCTCAAAAATTAAGTAAATAAGAGCCGGGGGCATGGTGGCACACGACTGTAATCCCAGCGGCTTAGGAAGCGGAGGCAGGAGGATCGCAAGTTCAAGACCAGAGGCAGTCTGTAACTTAGATACTGTCTCAAAAACTGAAAAAATGGGCTGGGGGTGCTGCTTAGTGGTCCAGCACTTGCAGAGCATGCAAGCATGAGGCCCTGGGTTCAGCCTCCAGTACCACAAAAAAAAAAAAAAAAAAAAAGTAAATAAATAAGGGTCCAAGGGTGCAGCTCAGTGGTAGAGTGCTTCCCTAGCATGCACAAGCCCTAGGTTCAACCTCCAGTATTGCCAAAAAATTAATTAATGAATGAAAATAAAAGCAGCAAATTCCAAGTCAGTTGGTCAGCTATTCTGGTCTGGTGCAACCCCCTTGTAGTCTGTGGCAGTTTCTGATCCAGAACATTCCGCATGAAGTGAGCCCGCTCTGTATGACACAGCCCCTGCTGCCATTGTCATTGCATCTCTGTACATGTACATGTCTGCCTATTTTTCACTGAAGATGTAACAGGTCAGTAGAAAAAATGGAGAGACGGTGGAGTGTAGCTCATATCTGCAGGTTTTGGGTTGGGGGGAATATCTTAAAAAACCTCCCTCTGAATCTCTCAGAGGGCAGTTGGGATAAACTCACTTGGCAGATGGGCCTCCTGTCCCCTTCCTTGGGACCTTTGGCCTATGGAGGAAGACAGAAGACAAGACTAGCTCATGAGTCAGCATATTCCTGATGTGTGGCACAGTCCTGTGTGGCCACCCAGAAGGGAGGAAGAAGTGGATCAAAAGACCTTAGGCAGCAAGGTGAGGGCTGTGCATGTCTCCTCTGGGTGGGGCCAGTCCAGCCTGGGTGTCCTGAGGTTAGGGTGGGACAGACAAGATTGACCTTGATCGCAAATCTGATTTCTAAAATACACATTTTCAGAAACTGAAGACCTACAAATTATAACAGATCTTATGTATGATTTTCCCTATTTTTACAAGTCAGATAAATATAAAGTGGCATTTCACCATGATCTTATTTGCACTTACAACAGGGCCATCAGGTTCTAAGTCCAACACTTTAAATGAAATTTTAAAAAACAAAAATTGGTGAAAGAACTTGCAATCCTCCTGCCTTTGCCTTCTGAGTACTGGGATTATAGGCGTGCACCACCATGCCCTGCTACTGTGCTGGATTTCTACAACAGGCTTCTTGTGGATCTTGCCACTTCTAACACACTCTCCTTGGTCCATCACCTTCAGCCCCTGCCTCACCCTGGCCACCCTGCCACCCTATTCTGCTCAGCCTGGTCCTCTGGCCACTGTACCTGGCCGTCCCCACACATTCCCTGTAGTGCTCAGGCTGGTCCTCTGCCTGCAGCTCCAGAGCTTTATCCCTCCTGAAAGGGTGCTGGGAACACAGCTCCCCAAGGAGGTCCTGTGACCTCTGCCCACATGGCTTTTACCTCCCCCACCACTGTACCACACAGCCATGGCATGTCCTGTTGCCTGTCTGCTTCTCAGTGATGGGAATGATTGAGTGTCACCCATCCCTGCAGTACCCAGTTCTAGCCCCCACAGCACCCCAGCCACCATTTTGGAGACAGCAAGAACTCAGAAGAGAGGGAGGGACAGATGGAAGGAAGGAAAGCCTTCAACCTTTGTCCAGCCATCCCAATCTTGGAATTCCCTGCCCAGGAGTGCCCTGCGTGACTCAGGCTCTCATTTCTCCAGGTATTCATAACAGAATGGCTAGGTCATATGGTTGGTGCGTATTTGATATTTAAATAATCTGCCAGACTGTTTCCCAAAGTGGCTGCATAATTTTATGTTCCTACCATTTCAGAAAACAGTCTGGCAGACTTTTTAAAAATTAATTTATACTTGATTGTTCTGTACTCAGAGTATAATATGTTTCACTATACATGGTGAAATGATTACTACAGATAAGCAAATTAATATATCTATCATCTTCAATAGTTACTCACTTTTGAATTTTTGTTTGCTTTTTATTTTTATTCTGAGACAGAGTCTCACTTTGTAATACAGGCAGGCCCTGAACACACGGTCCTTCTGCTTCAGCTTCCTGAGTGCTGGGATAATAAGACATTGGCTCTCTGTTTTTACATACTGGACTTTTCTTTTTTCATATAAATGAGATCATGAAGTATTTTTCTTTCTCTGTTTCATTAACTTATTAGCTCAATATGCTGCAGGTCTTCCCTATTATCAAAAATGACAATATTATATGTACTTTTTTTTTTAATGCCTGAGCTGATACTTAAAGAGTGAGGTTAGCCAGATAAAGGGCAGGATAGAGTGACAGCATGAAAGGCAATAGCAAGAGAGGAAAAGAAGTATTAAATGGATTATTTGTCCAAAAATATAGAAGATTGGTGAGGAGGACATCACCAACATTTTAGTAATACCAGAGAAAAGGACAGCTATTGGAAAAAGCTGAAGTTGCAGAGGTTAGCAGACCCGAGATTATAAAAGCCTTGACGTTCAAATTTGAGGTGTTTGGAAATTAACTTCATAGAGATTGGTTTATGGTGGCATTGGCACTGGAGATAGATCACTCTACATGCTGTGGGCAGGATGAATGTGAAAGGCACACTGGGCATCATGGTGCACACTCGTAATCCCAGCTTCTCAGGAAGCTGAGGCAGGAAGATTGCAAGTTTGAGACCAGCCATGGCAACTTAACAGGACCCTGTCTCAAAATAAAGATTAAAAACAAAACAAAACAAAAATTAAAGGCACTCAGGATGTTCTTCAGTGGTAGAGCACTTATCTAGCATGCACGGCCCTGGGTTCAGTCTCTTGTACCACTTAAAGAAAAAAAAAAAAGAGCCGGGCATGGTGGCACATGCCTGTAATCCCAGTGGCTGGGGAGGTGGAGGCAGGAGGATTGCAAGTTCGAGACCAGAGGCAGTCTGCGTAACTTAGAGAGACCCTGTCTCAAAAAAGAAAAAAAAAAAAAAAAAAAAAAAAAAGAAAAAAAGAAAAAAAAAAAGAAAAGAAAGAAAGAAGAAAGAAGAGCAAATGAGTCACTTGTGTGGGTGGTAACTTTGGATATATAACCTATAAGCACTCTAGTGGGTAATTGATGAGGTATAAAATACAATGTTAATTCTACAGGTAGGAAACATATACAAATATACATAATGAATAATTTATTTGGTTTAAGAGACAAACTATAAACAAGATAATGTAACATTGTGTCTGTGCTATGAATGAAATAAATGGCATAGTGATACAGAGAGATGGAGCCTGAAGAGCCCCAGATGCTATTTTTATTAAAGGTCTTGCCAGACTTTTCTAAAGTAACATTTAACAAGAGGGAAAAGTAACATTTAACAGAAAAAAAAAAAAAAAAACTTTAGAGCCATCAAGTAGCAAAAGGTTGCCACTGACAGCAAAGGTAGAGTCCGTGTGTGGACAAGGATCAGTCCTTCAGAAGCCCTTCCTGGCCTTCCCACTTATGGAGAGACACAGCCATGGCATTCCCAAAACTAAAGGGCAGGACCCTGTTACCCTCAGACTTCCAAGGCCACTCTGAAGGGGCAAGGTCACAGGCAAAAGGGTAGCCTATGGATATGGTCCAAACAGGAGCTAGTATCATCTCCCCCTCCCCCTCTTCCTCCTTTTTTTTTTTTTTTTTGTGTGTGGGGGGTACTGGGGATCGAACCCAGAGCTTTGTGCTTGCCAGTGCTCTACCACTAAGCTACGTCCCCAGCTCCCCAAGTATCTCTTTTTTTAAGGCTGAATAGTCAGGAAGAATTGTGTGTGTGTGTGTGTGTTATGTGTATATATACATGTTTATATATCTATATATACATATATACATGAGAGATATATGTGTGTATGCATTATGTATGTGTATGTATATGTGTGTGTATGTATACACACATATACTATATATAATATATATGTGTATGTATATATATAATTATAATATATAATTATATATAATATATAATTATATATTATAATTATATATATTATAATTATATATAATTGTATATATTATATATTATATATAATTATATATATATCATATATGTCATATATATGATATATATCTCATATATATATGATATATATATATATATATATATATATAATGTGGCCCAGCCATTCCAGTCCTAGGTGCCTAGGAGGAATGAAAGCAACTATTCCTGCACAGATTGACACAGGGATGTTTGTAACAACTTTATTTGTGATAGCTCCAAACTAGGAGCTGCCTAAATATTCATAAATAGCTGGGTGCCATGCCTGTAATCCTAGCAACTCAGAAGGCTGAGGCATCCTGCACAACTTAGTGAGACCCTGTCCCAAATTAAAAAATTAAAGAGGGCCTGGGAGTGCAGCTTAGGAAGGTGCACTTGCATAGCATCCATAAGGCTGTGTATTCAACCCCCAGTACTGCAATCAATCAATAAATAAATAAATAAATGTGAGGGTTGGGAATGTAGCTCAGTGGTAGAGCACTTGCCTAGCGTGCTCAAGGCCCTAGGTTCAATCCTCAACACCACACACACCAAAAAAATGTGATTGAATAAACTGGCATATCCATACCATGGGATATAACTCAACAATAAAAATGAAGGAACTAAGGACACATACAACATCATGGATCATGGGTGAATCTCAAAATAATAATGTTCCATAAAAGAAGCCACGCAAAAAAAGAGTACATACTGCACAATTTCAGTTCTATAAACTCTAGGAAACACAAAGAGCTGGGGATATAGCTCAATTATAGAGCACTTCCTTAGCCTGTGAAAAGCCCTGGGTTTTATCCCCAGCACTGCAAAACAATAAATAATACATATTTTGAGCTGAATGTGGTGGTACATGCCACTAATCCCAGCACTCAGAAGGCTGAGATTATTAAGATTTCGAGTTTGAGGTCAGCCTAGGCTACGTATCAAGACCTTGCCTCAAAAAGAAGGAAAGAAAAAGAAAAGAAAAGAAAGAAAAAAGCAAGCTAGCTCACGTACAGGGACAGAGAGCTGATGAGAGGGTGGAATTCTTTGTTATTGCTTTCGTTCGATGCTGTCAAGTTGGGTCTGATTCAGGGACCCTTTATACTACAGAACAAAACACTCCCCAACACCCAACACCATACCATGCCCAGCGCTATGTCAGTGCTTCTCTGCCATTCATAGGGTTTTTCATTGCTGGTTGTTTTGGGAATGGGCTGCCAGGTGCTTCTCCCATTTTTGTGGTGCTGGGATCAAACCCAGGGCCTCAGAGGACACAGAGCAGCACTCTACCAACTGAGTAATTCCCTGGGCAGGAGGAAACTTGGAAGGTAACAGGTATGTTTATAAGCTTGGCTATGTGATAGTTTCTGAAGCATTGACACACACCAGAACCAACCAAAGCATACACTCTGTACAAATGTGTGGTTTATTGTATGTTAGTCCTACCTCAATAAGGCTCGAAACGAGCACTGCATGTCTGGATACAGTGGCACACACCTTTAATCTCAGTGACTCAAGTGGTGGAAGCAGGAGGATCCCAAGTTTGTGGACAGAGGCAGCCTGTGTAATTTAGCAAGATCCTGCCTCCAAATAAAAAAATAATAAAAATGGGCTGGGGTGCAGCTTACTGGTAGAGCACTTGCAAAATATGTATGAGGCCCTGGGTTCAACCCCCAAATATCAGTCAATCAATCAATCAATCAATCAATCAATAAAGCACTACCTGCCAAATACTTTTAATTTACACTTTTGAAAACTGGATTACCATTTTATATTCAACAAGAAACTGAGTGAGAAGTCAATTTTAGCTCCCGATCACACCAACGAAAACCAAGGGGCCTCCAGCAATCAAGGGCACAGAGCCTCTCTTGTGTTTACTGATATTTTATTCAGTGGAAAGGATTTTTTTCTCACCTTCAAATTTGGTAAAGTCATTTCTTAGAGTAAAAATAGAGCATGAGTTTGTAAGGCACAGTTTAATTCCTCCTGACTCAACCCAAGGTTTCGATGATTTTCTTATTTTAACATGTTACCCTGAAGTTGCTGGCACCTGCTTCCTATCTTCTTGTGATGACAAAGCACCTCCAGCCCCCACATTCCACACCCACCATTCCTCCTCATGGCCCCACGCAGCCTGGGGAGGGTGCAGGTACCTGCAGGAGAAATATGTACTACATGCACAGTTCTGTCCTGGGGTGACAAACATCTGGTTCATATCGCCTTCCTCACTGTCCCAGCCACAGGTGATCACAAGTGGAAGAGTTCAAAGTTAATGCTTTGCATTTCTCACAAATGTCTCTCATTCCTCCGTTGGGAGCCATCTGCCATTTCCCAACTGCCCTCTGGCTTTCCCAGATCTTCTGGCACCAGAGAGGGGGACCTGAGACCCATCCAGTCACAGGAGAAAAATATGTACACAGCTTATCAATGTCCTTGGCTATACAGCTCTGGCTGGTATGAGTCAACACGTGCAGTGGATGATCTGTGAATACAATTTTGTGGAAACCACAGCTATAGTGGAAGTTTCCCCTCTCACAGGGTGAGTTTACTGAACAAGAGACAGACACCCAACCCAAGCAGGGCAGAATTGTGTCTTTCCTCTGGAATTTCAATGAGAGCTGGCAGAAGAAACCATGTCTTTCTTCAAGGCCAGGGCAGCTTGGCCAGGTGACAGCAGCTTGGGGTGTCATAAGGGACTACTCTTGCCTTTCACTCTCAGGCCTAGGCTCTATGTCCTGGCTTCCTCTCTGAGCACTGGTGTGTCCCCTGGGAGCCTTCTTTGCCAAACATTCCTCATCTTTGGATCTGTGAGGCCAGAGTAGGTCTGTTGCTTGCATCCAAGAGAATTGCCCGATGTGAGGGAGAAGCCCTGGTGGCTGTGCCCAGCCTATAGCTGAGGCCAGCCTGGGATGCCCTAACCTTCAGGCTACCTGCCCACTGCTCCAGAGCATGCTTCTACCTACCTACAGTGTGCTCAGCCTTTGCACAGACCAGAGACAGACAAGATGTGACTCTCATGCCTGGACATGCATCCCAGGTCAGGGGCTTGACCACTGCAAGGTTTTCTAGGCTGGGTCTGTTGCATAGGATAAGGTCAAAATGATCTGCAGGAGAGAGGAACATCTTCTGGCCTCAAAATGTCACTGCTGATGAGGCTCTGGGATTCATCCTCTGTCTCTCCCTGCCTCCACTCAGTGGGCCCTGGCAGGAAGAAGACAAGAAGCCAAGGCGATGGACAAGAGCACCTCCCCAGGAGGTCCAGCCCACACTCTTCTGCGTCCCCAGCACTTGATACACACAGTGCCCACTGGGCAGGTGGAGTAATATCCAAGTGAGGAGGTCACCCTCAGCCTGTCTCCTGTGCCCCAATGAGATGGCCCAGCCCTGGCAAAGATCACAGAGGTCATGTTCCCCCACCTTAGAAGGAAAGAGGAAGACAGAGGGGGACCCCAGAGGAGCCAGGAAAACCTCAGCGAGAGTTAGGTGAGTGGGAAGTGGGCGCTGGTGCCAAGGCTGCGGCTGCTCCAGGTTACCATAGCAACAAAATTCAGCAGAGAGGAACTCCCCCAAATCAGCACTGTTTATTTTGAGCAATTTTAAGGTTTTCTTTGTTTTCTCTATATACAAAAATGAACACATTAGATGTTCATTGCACCCTATGGACCACAGTGATGTCTCAGAAAGCATCTGTGTGGCTCACATTGGGGTAGAGGGTAAATAGGTTGGGATTTGTCTGCTTGCTTTTTCAACAGATACAGCACATGCCTTTTAAAATGTGTATCTAGCACCAAGAGTGGTGATGCATGCCTGTAATCCCAGCACTCAGGAAGCTGAGGAAGGAAGATCATGAGTTTGAGGCCAGCCAGGGCTACACAGTGAGAGCCTATCTCAAAAAACACAAAACAACAACAACAAAAGCAACATTCTCTGAAAGGATGGTTACTTATTTTTGTGGTACTAAAGATCAAGTCCTTGGGGCTGGGATTTAGCTCAGTTGGTAGAGCGCTGCTCTGCAGTCTCTGAGGTCCCGAGTTCGATTCCCAGCACCGCAAAAATGGGAGAAGGACATGGCAACCCACTCCCAAGTCAATCCCGAGAAACAGCCATTGAAAACCCTATGAGGGTCGCTATGAGTCGGACACAACTTGATAGCACCTAACAACAACAACAAAGATCAAGTCCAGGGCCTTGCACATGCCTCACCAATCCTGGGAAGGGTAATTTTTTATGTGAACAGTGGTCAGAGAGTTTTCTGGAACTACAGTTGTGGAAGCTGATTTATAGACCTTGAGAATGCTAAGCTTCCCCCTTTCATGGGGATGAAGGTGTTTAACCTTCATTCTTTGGGGCTGGCGGTATGGTTCAGTGGTAGAGCCCTTGTTCAGCATTTGCCAGGCCATGGGTTCAATTCCCCAGCACCACCAAAAAAAAATCTTATTTTTAATCTTTTGAAAACTGTACATAAAAACAGCAGCCAGGGTTGCAGATCATCATGCAGTCACCATTTCAGGAAGCGTACACTTTTTTTTTTTTTTTTTTTTTTAAGACAGATCTCACTATGTAGCCCAGCCTGGCCTAAAACTCAGAATCCTCATGCCTCAGCCTTTTGAGTACTGGGATTGAAGGCATGTTCCACCATGCCTGTCCCTTGGCTTTTTTACTTTTTTTCTTTAATATGTTTAAGATAATTGTACAGTTTTCTGTTTTTTATTTTATTTCATTTTCAGTACTGGGGATCTGAACCCAGGATGTTGCATAAACTTTTCAAGGGCTCTACCACTGAATTACACCTAGCCCCTTTTTAATTTTTTCTATCTTGAGTCAGGTCTTGTTAAGTTGCACTGGCTCCTCTGGCCTCATGATCTTCCTGCCTCTGCCTCCCAAGTCTCTGGGATCAGGCATGTGCCACCATGCCTGACTTATTTTATTTTATTTTTGGGTTGTTTTGTTTTTTGAGACAGACTCTCACTATGTAGCCTAGGCTGGGCTCAAACTTGTGATCCTCCTGCCTCAGCCTCCTGAGTGCTGGGATTGCAGGTGTGTGCCATGCTGTTTTTCAAGGGAATTTTAGAGATTGTTGACATAAACAGGGATAACCTAGTTTTTGCCAATTACTGTGTTGCAGATGGTGGCAGAGTGTGACATCCAGCCTTAGGAGCCAGAGTACCTCTGCTGAGGTCCATGCCACCATTCTCCTGGCTGTACTCCTGGCCCTTCTTGCCCTGTGTTGCCTGTCTTCCTTGCCTCACCAATGGGCAAATGACACCACTGGGTATTACCATAACTAACCAAGGAGCCCCCACAGCCAGCCTGTGCCTGCAGGCCAATAGAGCCAGGTAATGCCAACTTCTCTTGGCCAAACTGACTGCCACATGCAGGCAATGCAGTGGTGACTTGGCAGTGTCTGTTGAGAGAGGTCTAGCTCTGGAGCTCCTGCTTCTCAGGCTATCTGTCCTCCTGGAGGGAAGTTCATTAATGGGCCACAGGACAGGACGTTTTTTTAACCAGACCCCTTGCTGGATGGTGTCTGTATTCCAGCTGTGTGTCCCGGTGTGCATCCAGAGGCAGCAGAGCCTACTGCCTGCCTCGCCCATCCCACAAGCTGCTCTTCTTAAACCACTCCCCAGGGAAAGGGCAGAAGACCCCAGCTGCCCCCAGACAGCTCTCTGGTATGCCCAGTGGTCTATAACTGCCCTGCCTCTCACTCTCCACACCTCCCCAGCAAATGTTTCTAATTTTTCATGTTCTCTCCAACAGAACCCATTTGCCTGCCTTGCTGGTAGACTTCACAGCACCACATTCTGGTGTTCACAACCTTTAACCAAGTGCTTTATTGATTTATTTGGTAGTGCTGGGGATGGAACATAGGGCCTTGTGCCTGTTAGGCAAGTCTCTACCACTGAGCTACATTCCCAACCCCTTCCATGACCTTTAAACACATGGCATGGGTGCTGTGCTCTGTCTGCCAGGAGATGTCCCAGCTGGGCTATTCTTGGGCCTACCCACCATTCCCCTGCACCTGCAAAGGCTGGTAAGAGGCGGCCTCCTTCCAAGGAATGAGAGTTGTCTGGGTGATGCTGGGGCCTGAGGCCAGAATGCTTGAAGCATGCACTCTGATAATAGTGGGAACTGACCAAGAGCAAAAAGGGGCTTTCCCAGGGAAAGGGGGCTACCTGGGGACTGGCTGCTCACCCCACAGAGGTGGGTCTTGTCCACGCCAGGGGATTTAAGATACCACCTCTTCAGTTTGCTCCTCTGGACTACCCAGCCAAGCCCCAAACCGGGATAGTGACTTTCAGAGAGGCCTGAGGTGGACTGCTAACTCATGTCTGAGTGCTTTAAAAATGAGCAGGGTAAAGGCCAGGCGTGGTGGTGCACACGTGCAACCCCAGCACTTGGGAGGCTTAGACAGGAAGACTAATGTGCGTTCAAGGCCAGCCTGGGCTACATAGCAAGTTCCAGGCCAGCTTGAGCTACACAGAGTGACCCTATCTCAATAAATAAATAAATAAATAAATAAATAAATAAATAAATAAAAAATAAAAACAAAACAAAAAATGAGCAGGGCATCTCTCCCAAACCACGCTTGGCTTTATAGTTCATTCCAGGGCTGGCCCAAAGGAACCTCACCCAGGGCTGCACGCTGCTCCTCCTGGGGTGCACCCCTAGAGAGCGATGGCACAAACACCAATATCCCCAACACACACCATTGGGAACCTGGGTATTTGTGCTGGTGACCAAGGGAAGCTGGGAGGAAATGTCTCTGATGAAGACGCTGTGAGGCTCAGGGGTGAGGCAGGCAGTGGGTCCAAGGGACTGAGGGCCCTGAAAGGACATTGGCCTCTTGTCAGTCAGAACCTCTCACTCATCCAAGCCCTGGGACACGGAGGACACAGGTCCTAGATGCAGTCCACAGACAGGCTCCAACTGAAGCCCTCCACCCTTTTGTCAAGGCCTCACACAGGCCTCATCTGGACTTTTCAGAAGGGCTGAACAAGCTGGACATCAGGTGTGCTGTGGACATGGTTCTGATGGTGCCAGACAGGAAAAGAGCCTTGGCCTCAATGGTCAAGGGCGACACGGCAACCATGGGCAAGTGAGTGCAGGCATGGGACACTTCCACGTAGGGGGACTGTGCCTGCTCCAGCTTTACACGCTGAGCCGCATGTGGAAACTGAATCTCCCTAAAGCCGGCTCAGTAGCTGTGAACTCAATGCTGTGTTTGCCAAGCAGGGTAGGAGTGAAACCAAATCTCATCTCTTCCTTCTCAGGAAGGAAAGCCTGAATGCATCTGGAGTTTGGAGCTGGGTTCAGTGGAGAGTGGAGACCCTGGGGGCCTCTCTGAGGAAGGATGTTCCTTCTTACTAGGGCCATAGGGCCACCTCTCCCTCCTATCAGGAGCTTCCTGTTGGACATAGTGAAGCTGTGCTGCGTGCCTACTTCTGGGTGCAAAGGAGCTGGGCCACATCAGGAGGACAAAGCTTCCAGGAGCATCCAGTTTGAGGACAGAAAAAAAGATGGAAAGGAAGCAAGACCTCTACCCCTTGATGGCAGGATTACAGTGATTCTTTTTAATCATTTTCCTTTTCTTTGTAAAAACTTGGGCAAAACCCAAGACATAGGTTATTCTTGTAGTAAAATATTTATTCTTAAGAAAATGCATTTTCTGGCAAAATCCTAGGAACTGTGCTTGGACACCTGTGTGGGCTGGCTGCAGGCTGGGCTCACCAGCTGGTCTGTCCTGCCTGGGATGTGGGCTGTGGGGAGGCAGAGTGTAGAAACCTCTTGGTCCCCAGAAGAAGGGCTACACTGCTGGGTTTGTGGAATTTGGATTCCATGTTCTTGGCTTGGCTGGTGGAGACAGTTCCTGGGAACAACCTTGCCTCTAGATATTTTGTATCAAAAGTTGTATCTGAAGTCTGATGTGGAAAAAGCAGTGAAAGCCTGAATTCCAGCACTTGGGAGGTTGAGGCAGGAGGATCTTGAGTTCAACACCAGCCTGACCCTGTCTCAAAAGAAAATGTTGTATCCCTCCAACAACTGCTTCCAACAGGGGCAGAGGCCAACCTCACTGAGGAAGACCTAATGGAACAGTGCCCACCTCCCATCCAGCCTAGGAGGCTGAGTCTTCCCAGTGGGCAGTACCCCCTGCCACATGGGTAAGCTGGGACAGGAGCAGGGATGGTCGCATGGTCTTGCAGAGACCTTCCTGAAATTCCCATAGCTGCACCCAGCAGGATGAGGGCAGGGGTGTCTAAGAACATGGGTGCCCCCAAAAACCAGGAGCAGCACCTTACCTAGAGCTTAGCAGAGGGGGACTCAAAATCCACCAGCTGCCTGATGTCATTTGGGCCAGTCATCCAGCTCCCGCCATCAACTACCAATGTTGTCCCCGTCACATAGGAAGCCAGAGGGCTAGCCAGGTAGAGCACACTGTGGGCTATCTCTGTCTTGTTCCCCAGTCTCTGCAAGGGGCTTGCAAGGGCCTTTGTGCTCCAGCAGGCCTGGGGCCCCACTGGAGGACAGTAAGTTGCTTAGACCCCAGTGAGCCCCAGGACCACAGGACCCTCCAGCCTTCCCTGCCAGCTCTTTCCCTGAACCATGTCAGGAAATGGTGGGGGCACTGTTAGTATCACTGAGGCCTAGCAGAGCAGGAATGGGCCAGGTACAGAGTGATAGAAGGAGAACAGCAGGCCAGACGCTCCACGGGCAGTAAGAACATGGGGTTCCTGGAGTGGGCCAAGCTAGATGAGGTGGGAGGCAAAGCTCTTGGATAAGTTCCTGAATGACAGGAATAAGACAGAACTTTTCAACCCCTGCCATGGTTCGGGAAACTTTGATGAGTACCCTGGGGCCCCTGAGAACCTCACCCAGTCGTCGGATCCCCTCAGTGCCACGGATAGTGCCGGGGGCCAGGCTGTTGACACGGATGTTCTGGGGACCCCACTCCACAGCCAAGTGCCGGGTCATAGCATCTGTGTGGAGGAAAGGCAGGTAGGAGGGGAGACCTCCAAACCACTCTACCTTCCAGGGTGGCCCAGGTGCCACTAGAGACTCAGCACCAAAGCCAGGAGCCTCTGCTTCCCACAGCTGGTCTCAGGTTCACACAGAGACCACCAGCCTCCAGGGACAGTTAAGAGAAGCCAGGCCAAAGAGAGCACCGTACCCACAGCCGCCTTGGCAGTGCCTGCGTGCACCTGTAGCACCTGCCCCCTCATACTCAGGGTGGCGGTGATGTTCACAATCACTCCTCCATGGTCCTGCAACACACAAGGGATGGGGCGGTAAGTGGACAGCCAGAAGAAGGGAAGCGTGCACCAGGAGACACTCACCCGTAAGAACTTCTCATAGAGCACACGAGACACATTGAAGGTGCCAATGGTGTCAATGTCAACCACAGTCTTGAAGGCGTTGAAAGACAATGCACCAGCAGGACACAAGAAATTTCCAGCTGCACCTGCAGAGAAGGAGACAGCAGGTGGTGCTCAAAGCCTGGGAAGATGCAATAACAGGTGGGGCCCTGACTAGAGGATGCACAAGAGAGCCTGGTGAACCATGGGCAACGAGAGTGTGGGCAAAACTGGATAGCGTAGGAAGCCAAGTGCTTGGATAAATTCCTGAGTGGCAGGAATAAGGCAGGATGTTATGTTATCCCCCAGGAGGCAGCTGGAGTCCTACTGCGTGCTGTGGTGCATGACTATAATCCCAGACACTCAGGAGCCTGAGGCAGGAGGATCACAGATTCGAGGCCAGAGGCAGCCTACATAATTGAGCCTGATCCTGTCTCAAAATATAAAACATAATTTAAAAACTGGCTAGGGATGCAGCTTAGTGTTAGCTTAGTGTTAGAGTGCTGGCCTAGCATGTGTGCTTGTGAAGCCTTGGGTTTACACCCAGTACTAGGAAAAAAAAAAAAAAAGTGCAGTGATCGATGCCTGAAGTCCCAGCAATATGGGAGATGAAGGCAAGATCACAAGTTCAAGGCCAGAAGCAGCCTGTACAACTTAGCGAGACCTTGCCTCAAAATAAAAAGTAAAAAATGGGCTGAGGGTGCAGCCAGCTATAGAGCACCTGCAAAGCATGTGCAAGGCCCTGCGTTCAATCCCTGAATACTGCCTAAAAAAAAAAAGTTGAAGTACTAATTTTTGGTACCTGTGCATGTGACCTTATTTGAAGATAGGCTTTTTGGGCTGGGCGTGGTGGCACACGCCTGTAATCCCAGCGGCTCGGGAGGCGGAGGCGGGAGGATCGCAAGTTCGAGACCAGAGGCAGTCTGTGTAATTTAGTGAGACCCTGTCTCAAAAAGTAAAAAAAACGGGCTGAGGTGCAGCTCAGTGGTCCAGCACTTGCAGAGCATGCAGGTGCGAGGCCCTGGGTTCAACCCCCAGTACCACAAAAAAAAAAAAAAAAAGAAAGTAAAAAAAAGAAAATAGGCTTTTTGCAAATGTTATTAAGTTAAGATAAGGTCATACTGAGTTAGGATGAGTTCTAAATCCCATGATGGATGTCCTTACAAGAAGAGGAAAGGAGGGTGGGAGATGTAGCTCAGTGGTAGAGAGTGCTTGTACAAGGTTCTGGGTCCAATCCCCAGCACCATGAAAAAAAGAAAAGAAAAGAAAAAGAAAGTGAGGGGGGAAATAAAAAAAGAAGAGGACACAAAAGACACACAAAGGAGAGGCCCTGTGAAAATGGAGGTAGACATTAGAGTGACACAGCCACAGCAGAGCAGCTGAAGACTGCTGCAACACTCAGAGCTACCACAAAGCCAGGGAGCAGCTCCAGAAAGCATGGCCCCACTGACACCTCGATTTTGAAAAGTTTATGGCTTTCAGAACTGTGAAAAATTACATTTCACTTTTATTTTATTTTATTTTTTTGTGTGTGTGTGTGCTGGGGTTGTTGAACCCAGGCCCTCATGTATGCTAAGCAAGTACTCTACCACTGAGCTGTACCCCTAGCCCCTTTTTCATTTTGAGACAGAGTCTCATTAAGACTGAAGGCTGCCTCTGGCCTCGAACTTGTGATCCTTTTGCCTCAGCCTCCAAGTCTCCCAGATTACAGGCAAGTGCCACTGCACCTATCTTATTTCTTTTGTTTTAAGCCATTCAATTTATGGTACTCTGTCAACCCCAGGAAATTAATACATGAGATGTTTTTAAAGGAAATTTCCACAAAGAGTGTACATTAATGTACTTATGGACTAGAGTTAATACTAACATGTCAATATTGGTTCATTAATAAGTTCAAGATGTTAATAATAAGCAAAACTGTGGAGCGGGTATATGGAATTCCATGTATTATCTGCTTAATTATTCTGTGAATCTAAAACTGTACTAAAAAATAAAGTCTATTACTTTCTTTTTTTTTTTTTTTTTTCTTGCAGTACTGGGGGGATTGAATACAGGGCCTCATACATACTTTGCAAGTGCTCCACCACCGAGCTAAGTCACACAGGCTGCCTCTGGCCTCAAACTCCTTATCCTCCTGCCTCTGCCTCTGAAGTTGCTGGGATTACAGATGAGTGCCACTGCCCCCAGCAAACCCTCTTGCATGCTAGGCAAGCACTCGACCACTGAGCTACAACCCTAGCCCTATTAGCTTTTTTTGGTTTGCTTTTTGTTGTTGTTGTTGTTGTTGTTGTTTGTTTGTTTAGTTGGTTGGTTGGTTGGTTGGTTTTTGAGATAGGATCTTACTATGTAGCCCAGGCTAGCCTTGAGCTCTCAATTTTCTAGCCTCAGTCTTCTGTGTATTGGGATTATAGATGTGCACCACCACACCCAGCTGCCTTTTTTTCCTAAGTGGGAATTTCAAAACATGAAGGCACCCCTCAGTTGTGACTCTGTCTTATTCAAAGAGCATCCACTTGAGCCAAGGTTCTGTTGACCCACCACCTGGGAAGAACAGAGATGGGCCCCGGACAGAGGTAAGTGGAAGGGGTGTAGCTGGGCCTGGATCCGGTACCCAGGCTCTCTGGCACATCCCTGCCCCAGGACCAGAGTTGTGGGGCTTCAGAATGGCACTATGACCCATCAGAAGTCCCAGGCCTCATTCAACACTGACTCACAGTTAATGAGGATGTCGATTTTGCCAAACTCCTTCAGTGCCTGGTCCACCCCAGCCATGACATCCGGGGGAACTCGGACGTCCATACATAAAGGGAGGCACCGCTGGCCAGTAGCAGCAGCCAGCTTTTTAGCAGCCTAGACACCAGACAGGAAGAGAGGTGGACAGCAGCCTTGGCCTGGAGAAGTGACCTTCAGAACTTTTTGTTTGTTTGTTCCTGTACTAGGGATCAACCCTGGGGCCTTGTGCATGCTAAGCAAGTGCACCACTGAGCTACACTCCAATGCTTTTAAACAATTTTTATTTTGAGACGAAGTCTCAAAAGTGCCCAGGATGGCCTTAAACTCGCTGTGTAGCCCAGACTGGCTTCAAATTGTGATCCTCCTGCTTCAACCTTCAAAGTAGGTGGGATTACATGCATGTACCACCACACCCAGCCAGGCCTAAGAACTTGATGTGGATGAGATGTCCAGGCTCCACTGGGACCCCAGGTTTGCTGCTGTGCCCTACTCTGAGGAGACACAGCCTGCAAGTGGCCATCCCTGGAGCCATGGCTCCTGATGGACATTGGTAAGACGTGCCTCTCCACCACTTGCCACCAGTCCCAGAGCACTCTCTTTGCATCACTCTCCAGGCCATTATCCCTGATCAACAGCAGTCCCAGCTGACTTCCAGGTTCCCCCTAAGACCAGTAGTAGCACCAGTGAGACCCTCTTTCCAGGTCAAGGACCCTCGTGGGAGCGTGACCTTCACAATGCTGATGAGCCCAGAGAGCTCTCCTGGGCCACATTCCCTCCCAACACGGGGACCCTCCCAGGACCCAATAACTGGACTTCCACAAAGCCAAGTTATCTCTGGGAGGTCACTTCTGCTAAGGCTCTGGATTTGAGAGGGAGCAAATTTTGTTTTCACCGTCCCTTGGGCCTCATGACCCTCCCAGCCCAAGCTCAGAGCTCCCACAAAGGCCCGCAGGAGAGGCCCTCTCACCACTGACACTCTCGACAGGCTCCTGCTGGCGATGACCGTGTGGCAGCCATGCCTGAAAAACCAAAAACCAAATGGCAGGCCTGAGAAGGCAAGGGACACATCAGGTGGGCTCCCTCAGGTGTTCTAGGCAGGGCTCTCCAAACGTCTGAAGCATGGCTGGAAGCAGGCACAGGGTCCTCAGCACGACTGAGCTGCTCTGGAGAGACCTCAGAGGGGTGCCATAGTGACCCACTCCTAGGTTTCTAGGCTAGGCCTCTCAGGCTTGCAGTATTCTGTCCCAAGCACAATGTTCATGGCAGGGAGGCTGTGCCAGTTTCAGACACATAAGAAGGGCCTGTTGGGTCCTCCTGGTTCAGCCCCTCACATGCCCCAGCCCCCTCCCCAGGGGGTTGGAGGGAAGGACACAGAGCAGGTTCTGAGGCATAGGACTCCTCTGCCCCAACTCCTGACAAATTCAGCCCCACAGTGACAATAATGAGGCTCCCACTGGCTAAACAGGTTCTGTAGGAGCTACAGTATCCCATCTGATCTCCAGAAGGACCCTGAGTACAGATGGCCTTGCTCTGCTGAAAAGTACCACGCATAAAGACACCAGGTCCAAAAATGAGTCCACCTGGAATGATGCATTCAGAAGTCTCTTCCTGTGGGACTCCCCTCCTGGTATGAGATATGGGGGTGCAGGGGGAACTTGAGAAGGGTCCTTCTCCCCCCACCTCAGCCTAACTCTGAGCTTCTGCTGGCTAGAGTAACAAGCAGGTGACCCCTGCCTGAGGCCAGAGAACTTGTGTCCCTGGAGACACTCTGTCTCACACACAACAGAGCTCTGCTCCCCACTCTGTGAGGTCCTAGGAGACCAAGGCTAGAGCTGCACAGTCTCACTGAGGTCTAGCAGACCCCCCAAGTCCTGCTTCCCCCAGGGCAGCATCTGACCACTCCAAGATCCAGCAAGGTCCAGGTAAGGGGAAGCAAGGGGCAGGGAGAGCCCCAAAGCTGTGCTCACCGCATGAAAATCTCAGCAATCCGGAACCCAATTCCAGAACCACCGCCTGTGATAAAGGCCACTTTGTCCCTGAGAAAAAGGAGAAAGGAGGCTATTTTTAAAGGTCACTGTTAATAGAAAAGGGGGGGGCAGGTAGGTAGCCCACGGAGGACTTTGACCCCTGAACTTCCTCCCACTTTGACTTTGTAAGAAAACAAAATGTCATCTTTAAAAGCCTATTGTTCCTAGGTTTTCTGAGTCTTCAGGAAAAATGGTTTTAAGCTAAAATTCTCTGTGCAAAGAGTTATCACGTGAGACACTTCCAAAACAGACAGGCTTCCTCCCGCAACCCCTTGTCCCACCATCCCGGAATTCTAAGTATGCAAGTGGAAGACAGCGTCAGGTCTAGGATCCTCCAAGAGCACGATGCTGGAGCACCTGTCCCCTTGGACTGTGTGGTCGCCCGGTGTCGCCCCATACTTCCTGCAACCGACAGTTCCCTGCCATCCGTCCACACTACCCGCCCCGCGCTCGGCACCCCCCCTCCGCCGGGCTGCTCCCGGACAGCCGGGCTCTGAGCTCACTGGAGCAGGTCCGGGCAGAAGAGGTGGCGGTACTCAGGGAGACAGTCGTCATCTCCAACGTCGGGCGGCATTTGGTCCATGATGCTCGGTGCAGGCCGGGAGAGAGGACAGTGGGACCCCACTGAGTTAGCAGCCTAGGCCTTCCAGACACTCTGCGAGCTCTGCAGTCCACCCCAGAGGCGTACAGGGCGAAGCCCCGCCCCGGGCACGCCCCACCCACCCTGACCACTGCCCAGCGTCGCCCCGCCCCACCCCTTCCCTACACCCCTCCCCTCCCTGGACGCTCCGCCCCTTCCCTGAACGCCCCGCCCCATCAGGGCTCCACCCCGCGCCCCGCTCCTCCCCGCCCCCTCCCTGGATGCTCCGCCCCGTCAGGCCCCTTCCAGGAGCCCCCGCCCCCTGGGGCGCGCGGCCTGCTGGGATGGGGGTGGGCGGGGCCTCGTGCGGCTGACGTAGGCGCGGTGGGCGTGGCAACCGGATGCGCCCTTAGGTGTCAGCCTGGAGTGTATTTTGCAGGTTGGGAGTCAGCGCAGCGATCGGAGCCGTCCAGACCCTCGGACACTCCTAAGGCCGGGCTCGCGGGGCTGCCCAGGCCAGCTGGGGAGGCTGGGTTGGTGAATACGCCTCCCAGGTGGGCAGAGAAGACCTGGGAAAGGAGGAAGATCCCGGAAAGCCGGGGACAGCGCGCTCTGCGCGGCCAGCCCGGGCGCCAGGTCCCAGCATGACCCGCTTTGTGGCCGGTAAAGGTAACGGCACTTCCTCGAGCACTCCCTCCCTCAGCCGCTCAGACAGAGGCCGGAGCCCAGAACCCAGGACTGACCATCCGTCAGGATGACAGAAAGCACAGTGACTGCCAAGTCGTCCTCCACAACATCGTGGTGTCTGCTACCTGTGACAGTGACCTGGACCGCGAAGAGGCTTCAGGACCCAGGGGTGAGATGGGACCTGCGTATGTCAATGTGAAAATAAATGGACACCAGGCAGCTCGTGTCGGCTTCAGACCACGTCAGGGCGTTAAGGGGGAAGGAAGAGTGCTTTCAGGGACGTCCCCTGGCCTGGGTGGCATTGCTGGGAGAAGAGCCCCCGAGAGTGAGTGCACCCCACCCTGGTTCGGACCTCAGGATACCTTGCAGACAACACTTACCCGGACTGGCACCCCAGCCACAGGCTTATTGTGCCCTGAGGTGGTCTCAGCCCCAATCTGTCCCTTCGGGCCACCCTCCTTCAACAGAATCAGGTGGGGGCTGGGACAGCACCAACCAGGAGCTCCCCTGAGATTCCCCCAGATTTTAGGCTGGAATGCCCTGAAATCCTGCCTGGTTCATACATTGACCAAAGTCAGGGGACCCCTCTAGGGTGAACAAAGCCGCAAGTTTTACCTCTACTCTCTTCATGGCTTGCAGCATCACTGCTGTCTGGGAGAGGGCAAAAGTAATGATGAGCACACAACCCCCACTCTAAGCAATGGATTTTAATGTCTCTCCTTTGGGGTAGGTGAGGTTACTTTTGAAGATGCCCCAAAGATTGTCCAGCCCTTTGGTAGAGAAGGATTTGGTCCAATCTTGTGCAGGTTTAGGATACAGAAAGGCACATAAAGGTTGGGCTCAAACCCAGCTGGGGTGGGGAAAGTGAATAAACAAGTGGTTTGGGAGAAACTAGAAGGCTGTAGCTTGAGTTCTCATTGGTAGAGGTAGTTGGTCCTGGGTGGATGCTGGTGAAACGAGGGCAGCACAAGCCATCAGGCTGGGCAGCTGCTGCTGAGGTGGCCCCCGTCTGTCCAGTTCACCAGCTCACTGCTCTGGAACCACAACTGGATCTCTCTCTGGGCCCCTTCCACAGAGTCGCTGGCATGGATGATGTTCCTGTGACAGGTGGTGAGGGTGGTTATAGGCTTCAGCTTGCACCACAGGTCCCAGGGACAATCTGCCTCTAGCTTGCTGCCCTCTGTCCAGAGAAGCAAGCAGGTGATGGGGCAGAAGGGAAAGGAATAATAGGGGAGCTAGAAAAACTGCATCTAGCCTGGCCTTAGCCTCTTCCCACAACCTCAGAGGGAGTCTCCTTTCCCTACCAGTTATCCCACGCCAACCCCTTGGGGTGTTTGGCAAGATAGATAACAATGACACAGCACACATGCAACAACAAACACAGGGACTATGTTATCCTCTCCTGTGTATGTGAAGGGGCTGCGAAAAAATTGTTCCAGCAAACGTCAGCTGTGATGTCCCACCATCAAACGTCTCTTCTGGCTGGGCACCATGGTGCCCATCTGTAATCCCAGCTATGTGGGAGGCTGAGGCAGGAGGATCACAAATTCAAGGCCAGAGGCAGCATGCACAACTTAGCAAGACCCTGTCTCAAAGTAAAAAGTGAAAAAGTGGTTGAGGGTGCATCTCAGAGGTAAAACACTTGCCTAGCATGCATGAGGCCCTGTGTTCAACACCCCAGTATTCGGAGGGGAAAAAGTCTCTTCTTTCAGCTCTGTGAGAAACCCAGGTCTCAAGATGCTGCTGGTTGCCCCTCCACATCCTGTCCCTCCTCACCCACAGTGGGCAGCCAAGTGTGTCAGGGCCCTAGTACCTGCTGATGTGGATGCTGAAGTCTCCCCGGATGGTCCCAGGGGCAGCCTCTGTAGAGTCAGTGTGTCCTATCATGGCCCTTGAGGCTCGGACCACATTGTGCCCTTCCCAGACCTGCAGCAGAGACCTAAAGTTTAGGGAGAAGTGGGGAGCACCAAGGGCCCCTGGGCTCCACCCCGTTCCTTCCCCTTCCCTTTGCTTAGGGGAGGACACAATCCCATGCCCTCTCCCCCACTCCTGCCCCACTGTACCATGGCCACCACAGGCCCAGAACTCATATAGTGGATGAGGGCTGGATAGAAGGGCTTCCTCTGTAGGTCCTGGTAGTGCTCAGCAAGGATGCTTTCTGGTGCCTGGGTGACGTTGGGAGTGAAGTGAGATGAGGCCTTGGAGAGTTAACACCTCCCACTGGTATCCCAACCCCAGGGCACCTTGCAGACAACACCTCATGAAATGGCACCCCAGCCACAGAAGGGTTACCTCCCTAGCCCTGCAACTGCCAATGCCAGGAGACTCACGCTGACATGGCTCAGATAGGAAAGGCCAAGAAGTCCCCCAGCCACCTTGGGGACACCACAGGAATGGGGCTCTGATACCTGCAGCATCTTCATCCCTACCAGCTTGAAGCCCCGCCTCTCAAAGCGCTGGATCACAGCCCCCACGAGCCGCCGCTGGACCCCATCTGGCTTCACGGCAACCAGGGTCCTTTCCTGCATCCACGAGGGCCCTCCTTTAAAAGAGGAGGGATCAGGGCTGCCTTACCCTTCCATGTTTCCCTGACCTGGATCCCCTGCCAGTGGCCAGGCATCACCAGGCTTCAGGGTGTCTGCCTCTGCTCAGGACAGCTTTGAAGGAACAAGTATGGCACGCACAAATAGGAGCTGCCCCTGGCACTGCACCCACAGCAGTCCCCAAGGTGGAGCCTCTTCCCCTGAGCAGGCATCTTAGCCAAGAGGCCACAAAGGCCCAGCTCAGTTACCACCCTGGGCCTGGAGATGCCACACTGGAAAGAAATCACAAGTCTGGCCTCATTCACGCCTCTCCTCCAAGGCAGACACAGTGCTGGTCCTGGATCTGCCGCCTTAGGAGGAGGCCAGAGCCTGTCCATCCTCTGGGTGTGAGGCGTCCTCTGGGTGTGAGGCAAAGGAGTGACGGGAAACCAGGGACCTCCAGGTGACTCCAGAGGGTAGGGATTGAGGAGAAAGGTAGAGAGATTCCCATCCACCTGGCCTGGCATGAACTCAGCTGCTGTGGGGTGTCAGGCCAGACCAGGTCAGTCCTGAGCCCCTGTGGAGAGACACTACCAGGGAGGCCAAGGCTCCTCACTCTCCCACCCAAGGCCACTTTCAGAGCGATGAGCTTCTCCAAGGTCAAATGCTGCTTTTGAGAGGAGCTCAGCCCCAGCCATCCCACAAAGAAGGAAACAAAGAAATGAAGGAAACAAAGTAACTCCAAATTACAGTCCAGGCAGGCTTGGCAGGGAGGAGGGAGGACCAACTACAGAGTGCCAGGGAGCAGATGGATGCGCCCGAGGTGCCCTTCGGCAATGAGTGAAGCCCGCAGGAGGAGGACCCCTGGCTTGCCTGTTCCCCAAACGCAATTCAAAGGGACCCCGGTGCGGCCGTAGCCAGCTACCCGCCAGCCCGTGCCCTGGAGGGGCAGTGCACTTGCCAGAGCATGGCTGGAGGGAGGACCGGTATCTGTCTCTCCGGAAGCGCCCATGAACGGGCAGCCAGGGCGGCCTCAGGCGCGGTGTCCCGATGACCCAGTTCAGCGTGGGGCTAATGAACGCCCAGGCGACAGGGCGCCGTGAGGGTCCCCTGTGCTGAGATCGCGCTTCCCCAGCCCGCTCCTCCGAGCCCCAGGTCCCCTGGGGACCTCCGCACGCCCTGCGTGGCTGCCTGCCGTTCGGTTTCTTCTGCTCTGGCCCTCGGTCCCCCTAACCCAAGCAACCGGGAGAGACGCGACCGCAGGGCCCGCGGGGCACGGAGGCTGGCGGCGGCCGCACGTGCGCGAACAAAGGCCGCGCGGCTGCCCTCTGCCCGTCTCCCCGCCGCGTCCGACTCACCCGAGCTGGGGCGCACGAGCAGGAGCGGGCCGGGTGCGCGCGGCCCGCACAGCAGACCCCGCAGCGCGGCGGGCCGGAAGAGGCCGCCCATGGCGCGGGCCGGGCCAGGGCCAGGCCGGGCGAGCTGCCGGCCGGGAGGGCGCAGGGCGGAGGGCGACTGGCGTGTCTGCCCGCCCCTGGCCGGCCCGCCCCAGCCCAGGCCTGACCGAAGCGAGAACGCGTGGAAAGGAACACTTCGTGCCTATGTCTGCTAAAATCAGAAGAAATACAGTAATAGTGAGTCCAGCTTGGCTTATATTCCGCTTTGTCACGATGCAGTCGTTAACAATAATATTTTAAGTATTTTTCATGGAGGGAGGCCCCACGCAAGTCCTAACGTTACTGAATTTTAGGGCAAAGCCCCAGGCCCAGGGAGTCCCAACAGACTAGGCTGGGCCACCGGTCCCAATGCGCTAATTAAAGAGAGGAATAATGATGAAAGGCAGAGAAAGCTTTAATCAATGCACACTGCACGTTGGGAAGAACAGATAAAGGAGTCCAGTGGCAGTGACCACAAGTCTGTCTTCTGGACACGGACATGGGCTTTAGGCTTAAATGGGGGAAGAATTGGAGCAAGAGGAAGAGGTAAACATAAGGAAGCAATTTTGGTTGGGTTGATTATTTAGTTCTGGTTCTGCAGGGTGGTCCCAGGAAGTTGTTAATCTCTGACATCACTTGAGGGGGCAATTTTTTTTTTCTTTTGCAGGACTGGGGGTTAGACCCAGGGTCTCGAGCTTGCATGCTTTGCAAGTGCTGTGCAACTGAACTGCACCCCCAGCCCATTTTTTTACTTTTTGAAACAGGGTCTTGCTAAATTATGCAGACTGCCTCTGGTCTTGAATTTGCAATCCTCCTGCCTCTGCCTCCCGAGTTGCTGGGATTACTGGCATGCGCCACTGTGCCCAGCTAGAGGGGGCTATCTTGTCCCCATAAAATGACTACTCCTAAACCGGGCTCAGTGGCCCACACCTGTAATCCCAATGGCTGGGGAGGCAGAGGCAGGAGGATCGCAAGTTCGAGACCAGAGACAGTCTTCATAATTTAGCGAGACCTTGTCTCAAATAGTAAAAAAAAATGGGCTGGTGGCACAGCTCAGTGGTTCAGCAGGCATGAGGCCCTGGGTACAATCCCCAGTACCACACACACACAAAAAAAAAAGACTACTCCTAATCCAGGTTATAGCCTTGGCATCACAGCCAATTGCCCTTTTATCGTGGGTGGTCTGTTTGCTCACTGCTGCTTGGGGGTAGTTTTGGTTGCTTGTCATAAAGATGTATACCAGTCATTCTGGTTGTTCCTGGAAGCCAAGGGACTACAGGTTTAGGAAAAAGGCTGGAGACCTTCAGCTACCTCTGGGAAGTCAGGGACAGAACACTGTCAAAGCTGACAGTAAGAGCCGGGCGCAGTGGCGCAGGCCTGTAATCCCAGCAGCTCGGGAGGCGAAGGCAGGAGGATCGCAAGTTCAAGACTAGAAGCAGTCTGCATAATTTAGAGAGACCCTGTCTCAAAAAGTAAAAAAATGGGCTGGGGATGCAGCCCAGTGGTCCAGCACTAGCAAAGCATGCAAGCGCAAGGCCCTGGGTTCAACCCCCAGTACCACACACACAAAAAAAAGCTGACAGTAAGATGTCTGAAGAACAGGAGTGATACCAGGCTTCCATCTTGCTTCTAGTTAACCTTGTGGGCCCAAGTGAGGAGTTGATGCTTTTTAGCAAAAGCAGTTTCTAAGTGCCTATGATACTAATTGGCTCCATTTTGCACAGCCCTGGGGTCAAGTTGTTCCAAGCCACTGCCTTCCAGTGGACCTGGTCTCCCCGGGAACTCACACCCTCTTTGTAGTGAGAGGCAAGGTTAGTCCTTGACTTTAGTTGGGAAGACTCCGCCTTTATTCTCAGAGGGCCTGTGATGGCAGTGCTTCCTTCTCACTGCAGTGTAAATATAAAAGGCAAGCCACAGTCATAGCTGCAGGGCCTGGGACTTTGCCATGAACAGAAGCCATAGGTGCAATCATGCAATATCATTAATAGTTATCAGTATGCTTCTGACTGAATTAGGTAGGCAGTCTACTGCTGGATCTCCCTTAAAGGGCTTGTGCAAACCATATCTTCTCTTTGCTACTGCTGTGAGTAGAATTGTTTTCCAATTGTTGTTTGCAAGCATATAAAATACATTTGATTTTTTGGGTATTGATTTTTACCACAACGTTGCCTAGGTAGTTTCTTAGTTCTAATAGGTTTTAGTGACTTCTTTGGGGATTTCTATATGTAAGATTCAATTTCACTCTTTAGCTTTCTTTCCACTGTGTTGAGGTCACATGTGGGGTTGGGATTTAGCTCAGTTGGTAGAGTGCCGCTCTGCACTCTCTAAGGCCCTGGGTTGAATCCCCAGCACCACAAAAATTGGAAAATGGGAGGACATGGCAATCTACTCCCAAAGGAATCCCAAAACAATCAGCCATTGAAAATCTATGAGGGTCCTCTATGAGTCGAACTGACTCCTGACTCCATGGCATCTAATAACAACAACATCATTACAGATGTAGGGAGTGTGGGCTGCTTCTGCAAGGAGAGCCCAGGGTGGCCTCCTCCATCTGCCATCCCAGATAAACTGGTGAGGGGTGCCAAGGGAAGCCCTTAAACCAGAGAGCAATGCTTGGCCCCCTCTGCCTCTGTCATTGTTTGCCCCCCACCTTTCGGAAGGGAACAAGGACACTTGCTGTGGTCCGCTGCACCAGAGCAGCTGGACCTCACTCCATGCTCACTGCAAGCCAGGAAACTGCCTGAGGTCACTATCTGTGCCCTTCCTCTTCCTCTTTAGTACCCAACATGCAGGACAAAAATAGTTAATTTACCCAGACAAAATTGGGATAAATAAGAACCATAATGGCTTGGGATATAGCTCAGTGGTACAGCACTTGCCTAAGCATGCATAAGGTCCTGGGTTTGATCCTCAGCATTGAAAACAAAAAAAGAAAAATACATATACTGAACTATATAACATGAACTAAAAAACAAAAACTAACCTTTACTCAGAGCATGTATTTTCTACTTTTGTTGATTGGAAATTTTTTCCTTTACAAAATGATAACAACAGATGGTATTTGAAAAAATAACATAGTTTTGTCAAAATAAAGATTCACAAATTTTATGCTGTTCTGAAAACTTTGGGGAAACTACTACATATGAGCCTGCAGCCATAGCCCTGTGGCATCCGATCCTGTCAGATCTCGGAAGCTAAGCAGGGTCGGGCCTGGTTAGTACCTGGATGGGAGACCGCCTGGGAACACCAGAAGCTGTAGGCTTGGGAGAAGGACCTGGCAACCCCCTCCCAAAAATCAATCTGCCATTGAAAACCCTATGAACAGCAGAGAAGCACTGACAATAG
>VMDO01001166.1:7135-30476 GCA_007922755.1 Pedetes capensis
TGCAGTACTAGGGATTGAAACCAGGGCCTCGGGCTTGCATGGTTCATGGTTTGCAAGTGCTGTGCTTGCAAAGCTGCACCCTTAGACCATGTTTTGCTTTTTGAGACAGGGTCTCGTTAAATTATGCAGACTGCCTCTAGTCTCCAACTTGAGATCCTCCTGCCTCTGCCTCCCAAATCAATGGGATTACAGGCCTGCACCACCATCCCCAGCTTCCTTAAAATTTTCTACAAGAAAATTCACTTGGCATGATGCTCTTGCATTGCATTTCCAAGTAGAAAACTGAAAGATACACACTCAATGATTTGCTTAGCGTCCTTCTCAGAAACTTCTTCACTGTTTGGATCCAGAAGTATTTTTTCTTCAGTTTCCTGCCTACTGGACTCTTCTTCCTCATCCTAGGGAAGGAACACAGATGAGGAAAAATTACTTTTTAGCAAGGGACTCTATGATTAGCATTTTCGAAAGGAGATTAAATAGTATTCAACTTTACAAGTGAGGTAAGTAAACATAACTAAGGGAGGAAGTAAATTCGACATCTACTTAAACCAGGTGATGTGTCACTCCATTGTTGTTAAATCACTGAATGAGAGAACAAAAGGTACCCTCCAGGTACCCCCTAGAGCCTCAAACCTTATTCCCAAGAATAAATGGGAAAATCGTGCCAGAAAGATACATATTTGTCATTCTTTGGTCATTCAAAGGGTCATATAGACAATATCTGCTCCCTTAGTAGAATTCTATATCCCTCTCTCCAAAGGCAGATGTTATAGATTTTAATGTCCTCCTAAAAACAACCTCTCTGATCACACCATGGGATACTGCGGACCCCCTGCGCTCACTGTGGAGAAACCAGGGTTTGTAAGCTTACTTCTTTCTCTGGCTGCTTCACACCACACATTTCTAAACATTCAGAAAATACTACTAGTGCCATGGCAAAGGATTCACTACACTCCTGCCTCTTGACTATGGACCACCCTCCACAACCAGTTTGAAACTAGAACTAAATGCTCATTATATCCACCGAGAACCTGGTATTAAAAACATGTTTAAAGGTAACCACCTGTTTCCATAACTCCTTAATGAAAAGATATGAAATGATACTCTATCAATAAGAAAATCAAACAGATGATTGCAGGTCATTTAGAAGCGAAGCATAATTTAGGACTCAGAACACCACCTTTGCCTGCTAGGTGAGGAAATAGGGGTTGGAATGATGAGCCACTAGTTACTGGGGCTCACTTGTGATGAGGGGCTCCTGTTGATAGGCAGGTTAGCTTAGGCACTAGCAGGCAATATGAAAGAAAAGGAGATTGAAAATGGCTCCTGCCGGGTGCAGAGGCGCATGCTGTAATCCCAACAGTGAGACCCTGTCTCAAAAAGTAAAAAAAATGGGCTGGGGGCGCAGCTCAGTGGTCCAGCACTTGCAAAGCATGCAGGCGCGAGGCCCTGGGTTCAACCCCCAGTACCACAAAAAAAAAAAAAAAAAAAAAAAAGGCTCCTATCTTTCTGCCATGATGAAGAAGCCATGTGGACATTTTCAGTTGGGCCCCACCCCCTATCCAAGTCATCTGAGCCATTTACAAAACAAAGGCCCTAGGCCCACAACAAGCTAGGCTCCCAGAGGTGGATGCCTAGAGCTGATGTCACACTGGGCATACCCTATTTTGAATAAAGCTAGGGGAAACATGTACCTGCTCTTCTTTTTTTCTTCCTTTTCTTTTCTCCCCACTTGCCCTTTGCTCTTCTCTTCCTTACTCTAGTAACCACGTGCACGCCTCTCCCTTCACTTGGGCGTCTTCTCTATCTAAGGTACTTTTTTCCTCTAAAAGCCTGCTTAATTCTCCTGTTCCCTGGCTTCTTTACCTTTCCCTGAGGAACAGAAACTTCCTTATGCCAAGTCGCCCAGGGAAAGCAGATTTTTCCAATTACCTTTCTAGGTTTACCTCTCTAAGTGCCTCAGTTTTCCCTGTAGTTATTCCTTAAAGGTGTACTATCTTCAATAAACCTATTCTATACTCTCTATTATAATTTTTGTGTTGGGTATAAATCCACAGATGTACCAGATATAAGGATGAAGTTTTTGCTGCCGGATTCCTAGACCCAGGCTCCAGGTCTGCCTCTTTCTGCTCCCGGTGAATCTCCAGTAACATTGTCCCCCCATCAGAGTTCATCTCTTCCCAGCTGTCTAGAACTGTCCATAGTTGTCAGTCTCATGTGGCAGGGGCTGGTTAAGCAGCCTGCTCTCTTATCTCTGCTCTCTCTGGCTCTTCCTCCAGGAGAAAACTCTTCCAATAGGATCATTTATGGGCCTGCTCACCAAAGTAAACAAGACCCAGAAAAAGAGAAAGAGTGTTGTTGTTGTTAGGTGCCGTCAAGTCGGTATCTGACTCATAGCGACCCTCATAGGGTTTTCAATGGCTGACTGTTTCGGGATTGCCTTGGGAGTGGATTGCCAGGTCCTTCTCCCATTTTGTGGTGCTGGGAATCGAACTCAGGACCTCAGAGACTGCAGAGCTGCGCTCTAACAACTGAGCTAAATCCCAGCCCAGAGAAAGAGTAGCTGGGAGAAAAACTAGTATGCCTTGAAAGTATTTCTTTTTAATGGTTATACTTTATTAAATGTAATTTTAATTCTTTTTTCAAAAGCAGTAAATGCTCATGATAGATTAATTTAGAAAACAAAGATAAAAAAACTCAAAAGATGATAGCCATTGTTTAAAATTCCTGCTAGTTGATAATGGTAAGGCTCCTCTTCCCTGCCCTTGGCTCCCGTACTGTGGCAGGATTCCTCTATCCTGGTAAATACCAGATTTAATCACCACAGGCTAGAGCAATGGAAATGAAGTTATTTATTCCTTTTTTTTTGTACTTATTAAACATTTCATAATTGACCTAGCAAATACCTTTATTATTTCTTAATTCCTGTTGAAAGTATCCAGGATTCCCATTTACCTTTCAAACATATTAGGTATTCCTTCCAACAGACTAAAAAATGTGCTCCTCTTTGGGTAACAAGTGCATCCAAAGATTCAAATCAGAATCATATTTAGTGAGAATTCCAGAAGATCAATAAACTCAAAATCAAGCCCATGTTGCCCTTTTCTTCTACGTTCCCAGACATACAACTTCACCTAGATGCTAAAGCCTAAAGGCCTTCAAAATTTTTAGGCTCTTAACCCTCAGTGGGAGGCATGTGCCTCCTTCTGCCAAAGTAATCCATCATCAACTCTCCCTGAAAGACCGTTTCACCATCTCCAGTTTATTGTCAGCTTCTCTTTTCTTGGTCCCAAGTGAATTTAGAATTCACCAAATTTCCCCATCAGCCAGGAGCCTTCAGGAGACCACTGTACCACTGGGCATGTACCATCAGAGCTTCTGTAAATGTTTAGCCCTAGTCATCACCTGACAGCCAACCCTGGAAGGGAAAGAGTGCCTCAGGAGAAGTTCCTTCATCCATCAACTTGCAAAGCAGTAAACCCAAAGAGAGATACATACATACCTCTTCCTCATAATCGGAATCACTCTCTTCACTGTCAGATCTAGGGGCGACTTCATAACTAAGGAAAAGAAGAAGCGCAAGCTTAGTTCTTTAAATTATAAAACAACATAGGCACATGACTTCACTAGCACATTCTATGTACAAGTGACAAATGCAGATAACAAATTCTGCCATCTTAGCAAAGACTGTGTTGTTTTATTTTGTTGTGGTACTTGTTTGAGGATTGAACCCAGGGCCTTGCATATACTTTGTGAGTGTTCTACCACTGGGCTGCACCCCCAGTACATTAAAAAAAAAATTTTTTTTTTTTTTAACTTAGAGTCAGGGTCTAAGTTATGCAGGCTGCCTCTGGCCTCGAATTTGCGATCCTCTTGCCTCCGCCTCCCATGTCACTAGGATTATAGGCGTGTACCACCATGCCTGACTAGTGTCAAGATTTTATAAGGACCACCAAATCTAAGAAGTTCAAAGAACACCAGTACTGTCGCTTTCACACCGTACCCAGGATTCATTTCCAACCAGGCATCCAGCTGACTTGCTTTGGGTGCTTCTGGTCCGAATAGGACTTTGCCGGTTTCTGTGTGAGTCACTTTGACGGGCAGGTCACTCATCTGACTGCTCTCATCTATTGGCTAAGAGGGGAAAAGAAATCATGTCACTGCTGCATGTTAGGATGTTGTCTTTAGTTTTGTGCTGGATATTTCTCAGCCTTTCAGCTGCTGGGTACCTGAAACATTTTTCCCAGCTTCAAAATTTCACTACGTAATGAGTCTTGGTGGGAATGGAGAGGCCACCACCCACTAAAGAAACTGCCATCCTCCCTGCTAGCTAAGGTGCAGGCCTAAGAGCTCAGCTCCTCCAACTAGATGAACTCATGAAGGCTCTGATTTAGGAGCTAGAAGTTCCAGGGTGTGGGGACCAATAGGCACACTGGAGGAAGCGCAAATCAGAGTGGCAAAAATGCCAGTGAAATGGCTGTGCTTAGCTGCTGCCTGCTCCCAGTAGCAGCCATGTCTTCACAGGTCTCCAGGTAACAGGTTTGGAAATGCTTTATTTGTGAGTTGTAAAGTATAATATTGGATGGAGCCCTCAGATTCTCTAGTATTCCTGGAGATCTGATGAATTACCCTGTATCCTATGACAAGCTGAGCATCCCATATCCAAAAATCCAAAATCTTAAACCTTTTGAGTACTGACAGGAGGGAAGTGGAAAATTCCACACCTGACCTCAGGGGATCAGTTGCAGACAAAATATAAGCACACGAAACATATTGTATAAAATCACCTTTGCCCTATGGGGATAAAGTATACATGAAACATAAGTGAAGTACATATTTAGAGCTGGGTTCCATTCCCAAGATAGCTCATTACATATATGCAAATACTACTAAATCTAAAAAAATCTAAAATCGAAAACACCTGTGGTTCCAATCATCTAAGGTAAGGAATACTCAACCTATAACACATTCCCTTCCTACTTAAGGCAGGCAGAATTGGTTTTGGTGTTTTAGAACTAGGAATTCCCCAATCCTTCAACTATCAGCAGCCAGGGAACACGACCACAAATATCAGAGGGAATGGAAAAGGTACTGTGGCCCATGCCATCTCATTAGTGACAGGTTTGGCTTCTACAAAACCAGTGTGCTTTATCTAAAATCAAATCACCAGCTTTCTAACTCAGTCACTGTACTTGTACGATAAAGAAAAAAGCCTCCTTATTTGAAACCTAGACAATTGACCAAGACTAAGCAGAAGTTCATTACTAGATGCTATGAAAAATGGCTTTCTCAGAAAATTAAGAGAATAAATGAAATCCCAAGAAGTTGCATTTAACCTACTCCAGAGAACAAACTTCTCTTTAAAAGCCTAAAAATGGAGCAATTCTATGCAAATCAATGCTACTGATTACAGGGTGACCAATTTCTAGGAGCAGGTCTCTAGGTAACAGGTTTGGAAAGGCTTTGTGAGTGTTTCCAGTGATCTGTGTCCTGAAGTGTAGTGAAATGGGATACTTAAGCAATTCGTTATTTCAAAAAATTTTCCCTAAATTACTCTTAATTAGTTTTGTGGTCAAATAAATATAGGAAACACTATCAGCTATAAGTAAGATTATCATATAATTTACTATTCCTGTTTAGCAAAAATGATAGGAAAACCAGCACCCTGAAGGTTACCTTCTATATCTTATAGGAATTGATCAAAGAGAAAAAGGAAAAAAAGAAAGCAAACAAAACCTCAGTAGTTATTCCCCCTACTCCCTCAACGAAGCTGTCAGAAGCAGCAGCAATATGTTGGCAATTAGTCACCAAAAAAAATAACCTTAAAAGAAGAAAGACTTACTTTAGATTGTCATTTTTTGCCCTTTTATGTGGGCTCAAGTAATGGTTTTGAACACTGTTACTTTGCATGCCAACATGATGCTTCTTCCTCATTAATGTAAAAGGTCATCTATACACTCATAAGATAAAGAAAGAAACCTACCATTTGCTATCATTTTCCTCAGAAAAATCATATCTTGTTATCTTGAACTATTATAATAGAGCTTGTTTTATTGCTAATGTCATGCCTCAAAGAAAATTGGAAATCACTGTGGCTGGAATTAGAACTTTGGCAAAAGCACTGAATGAGCACAGAAGAGTAATAAGAACATTATTTCAAAACAAACTGAGCAGGAGGTCCACCTTACCAACTTCAGCAAACAGAATGTGTTAAAATTAAAGGGGGGAAAGAAAATATGTGCCACAGGCCCAAGATCAGTACTTTACCCAAGAGATAATAGGAGATGAGAAAGCTATTACACTAACATGCTCAGTCTCTCCCTGCGTGCTTGTTAATTGCGGACTGATATGCAGTGTGCTTAGGTAAGGCTGGGCTTCAGCAAGTTGGAGTTGTTTCTAAGTGCTCTAATATATAGTATTGTTGCCTCATAGCAGCCTATTGAGAGTTTCTTACACCTTAGGCATTTATCCTGACCCTTTCTTCACTTGTGAACGGATTATAGTGGTTAGACATTTATTTTCAAGAGGTTTCTGCATACAAGATTATTTCTGCCTTTCCTCCTGCATCCAGGCTATGTGAGCTCACCATAGAGGGGACTCATGGGCCCAGGGATTCTAGAATGGGAAGGGGTAACCCCCTACTCATCCCAATCCTCCGTGCAGCTTTATTAGAGTCTAGAAGAGAACTAGGTGGTTTGAAACCAATTCCTCCCTGTCCTGCTCTGAGTATGTACCTTCTTATTGTGAATCACTGGACAGATCCTTGAAGTGTGTGTGTTTTAATGATTCAGGAGATAATTAGAAACACTAGGAAATAAAATTTAGGACTATGTTCACATAGAAGCTATATTGTAAGCCTACAGAAATGTCAAAAAGTAAGCTAACAAAATATGTGAACTGTTTGGCTTCTGTATTTTTCTAATTTCAAGTTAGCAATAAACTAGAAAAACTAGACCATATTTTATGCCTTTGTATTATTTACTAGCCAAATGTAATTATAGAACCATGTAAGATTCCTACACATTCTGTGTAATTATAAATGTATGGTTATCTGTGCACAGAAAATTTCGGAATGGTACACAGCAAACTTCCTATCAGTTGATTGAGATGGAAGTAGAACATTTTTCGCTATATCCTTTTACGTTAGTCTAATTTTCTACTATGTTAATCTACTACTGTTTTTACTTAAACATGATTAGCTGAGTGAAAATAAAATGAGTATACACAGAAAACAGTGGGGGTATGACAGGCACTCCCTCCAGCAGAACACAGCAGCAAGGGTGTCACCTCCCTTACCTCTCCATCTGGTCCCAGGGCAGACTCCCCGCCCTCTGCATTCTCTTCAGCCTTCTGCAAAATAACAGCATCAAATGTTACATGTAAATCAAGAAAACGAGACCAGATTTCATGGCAACTCTTTGGCATGTAACAGAATTTCATCACTGCCTATCATCATCTAACAAAGCTTAAGTGTTAATGCCTTCTATTTTTATTTCTCTTTGCTATCTGCAACAAAGCCTCTATTGTATAAGTGACTTGCAGAGAGTCATTTAAAGCCAGATGTGATCTAGGCCAGCACACTAAAGGTTTGTGAATTCTATCTTTAGGGACCCAAAGAGCTTAAGACATGGCAGCATCAAGAGAGCAGTCAGGCCAGCTAATCACAGTAACTTGGGAGGTTGAGACAGAAGGGTCCCAAGTTTGAAGCCAGAGGCAGCCTGAACAACTAAGCAAGACTTGGTCCCAAAATAAAAATAAATAAATGAATAAATAAATGGGCTAGAGGGTAGAGTACTTCCAGAGCTATGTACAAGTCCCTGGGCTTAACAGCCAAGTATTGCAAAGAAAGAAAGGAAAGAAAGAAAGAGAAAGAAAGAGAGAGAGAGAGAGAGAGAGAGAGAGAGAGAGAGAGAAGAAAAGAAAAGAATGAAAAGAAAGAGAGATCAAGAAAGAAGAAAGAAAGAAAGAAGGAGAAAAGGAAAGAGTGGGATGGAGGGAGAGAGAAAGAGGCAGAGAGAGAAAGGGAAAGGAAAGGAAAGAAAAAGGAAAAGAAAAGAAGAAAAGAAAAAAAAGAAAAGCAAGGAAGCAGTCAGGCTCTGACCCGTTCTTCTCATGTTTGGCACTGTGAAGACAAATCCTGACATAATTAGCTAGACTCCTATTCCCTGAGCAAGTTTTTGTCAGCAATGAAGAACAGTATTCTAAAAATGTCCATCAAGAATAGGCTCTTAACTACTCCTGGGTCATAAAAATATAAAATAATACAAAATCCGGTGAGTTCCCTCGGTGTTTTCATACTACCTAATTGGTTTTCATAATATATAGTATTTCCACAGTGAGTATGTGGGGAAATTGATGTAGATCCTGCAATCTCATGAAAAATTCTACCTTAAATATTCCAAATGTTAGTCTATTAACCTCTATGTGCCTCAAAGACAACTAAATGACAAGCTAAGATTATGTCACATTCTGTACAGACCCAAGAGAGTCTCATTTGTAATATATACAAAACAGTCAAAAATTTCTTCCATTTAGAACTACCTGACAAGTGAAATATTTTATAGCGCCTTTAAAAAATCTATATTTTAAAGTTTTTACTGGAAAGCTATATTAATGAGAGGAGGTCTCGCTAGGTAGCCCAGGCTAGCCTGGAACTTGCTATATAGCCCAGGATGGCCTCAAACTCTCCATCTTCCTGTCTCAGCCTCCCAAGTGCTGAGATTATAGATGTGCACCAATATGCCTGGCTTTTTTCTATGTATTACAAAGAGGAGAAAAAATTTCAGCCAGGAACCATGGCACACACTTATCATCCTAGCAACTCAGGAGGCTGAGGCAGGAAGATGGAGACTTTAAAGCCAGAGGCACCCTGCCCAATTTAGCAAGACCCTGCTGTCTCAAAATAAAAATTAAAAAGAGGTTGGGATTCAGCTTAGTGGTAGAGCACTTGCCTAGCATGTATAAGGCCCTGGGTTCAATCCCTAGTACTGAAAGAAAAAGAAAAGAAAAAATTTAGCCATTTCTTTTAATGAAGACATTTAAGAAAATGAGCTTTCCTCCCTTGGGCTCTTTAGTTAATTAAAAATATATATAATGATAAATAATCAGTATAAATTCAACTTTATTTACTTAAGACATTCATTGTGTTAATATATTTTTGTCTTCCATGAAAATAACTAAGTAGTATCTTGACAAAGCAACTTTTCTGAAATTGTTAAATGTTTGAAACCTAGCCTTCTGTCCGTACTGAAGAAGAGCAGTTCCCTAAATGTCTGACAGTTTTTGAAGTTCTTTCATAATAGAAATTTCTTGCCAAATATACGTGTGTTATGTGAATGCCAAGGCACAAGGCATAAAACAATGTGGCTTCTACCAAAAAGTAGGAGAAAAATAATGCATTTGGTTATGCTTTCCACGAATTTAATTTTCTGTTTGTGCCACCCAGAAGTGAAAATATTTACAAGCTCAAAGAAATGATGGACTTTGAGGAGCACTAGACTCTCCACCTAAGATAGGGATACAGTGAACAATGGCAGAACTCCCCTGTTCAGAAAAGAAACCATTCCTGATACCAGCCACCACAGGTTCCGTTTTTGGAATTCTCAGGCACTATACGCAGGGGACAGTTTTAATTAATGGGAGAAAGTCAATTAATCCCACCATTCTTTCCATACAAACCAGAAATAAGCTACAAATTTGGCCAACAAAGAAAATCATATGAGACAATGAAAAAGCCAATTTCAAATATCTAGCAAGTGGAACTGGATCACCGTTTCAATGAATAGCACATTAAAAAGCTTGAAGCACCATAAATGAATAGAATCAAAACTATTCTGAAAGATACTCTCCTATGAATATACTATGAGCTAGCCAGCCTGTTATCTAAAAACTGCCTCATAATCAGTCCCTTTCATTACTTAAAGTCCCCTAAACTATTTTTTAAAATCCCATTAGATATCAAGAGGCAAAGTACTGTTAGATTTAAGTCACTTGCTTCTGTAATTAGACAACCTGCATGTGAATCCCAGCTCTGTGACTAAGGTCAAGAGCCCCCAGCTGTGTGATCTTGAGCACATCTGCTTCCCTTTGTGTCTTGCTTCCCTCTTGTGCAAAATGGGGACAGTAACTGAGCTAGGGCTGCTGCAGGACTGGATCACTGTTTCAAAACGCACAATCCAAAGTGCTCTGTGATGAGCACCCAAAGTATCAATCTGTACAACATAAAAGACTGAAGAGTAGTCCAGGGGCTGTTCTTTTATGTCTGTAATTAAAATTGGTTATCCCCCTGGTGTTGATCTCATCAGATCTTCAAAGTTAAGTAGGGGAGTGCCTGATTAGTACTTGGATGGGAGACGGCCTGAGAATAGTGGGTGCTATATGCTTGGGAGAAGTACCCGGCAACCCACTTCCCCAAAACAATCAGCCACTGAAAACCCTATGAATGGCAGAGAAGCACTGACAACAGTGCTGGAAATGGCACAGTGCTGGAGAGTGTTTCATCTGTTATTCACAGGGTCGCTATGAGTCAGACCTGACTGGAGGACACCTAATGACACAAACAACATGCTAGCCTCTGAAAATGGCCTCCAAAGGCCACAAGGTCAGGGACTTCTATTTGTTTAGTTCTCGGAGGCATTCTCACTCCTGCAAGGCTGCCACCCCTTAAAAGTCACTAATGAATATTTGGTGAGTGAAGGAACGAATGAAAGCAAGAACAATGTGTTCCATATACCATACACTCAATGAATTATTATTACTATTATTGTTGTTGTTGCTATTGTTGTTGAAATTAAGTGCCAATGTAATTTGTAAGTCATGAAACAGTTAAAAACCAAATGCATAGGTAATGTAACCTCTCATCCATGCCCTGTCCTTAGACCTGATTCTGCTATGCTCTTATAAGAGGTAGAAGCCAGGTGACTATCTACTTTATAACAAGAGATGCCTGCTTCTCCCGTCATGCTTTGGATTATTTTAGCTAGGTGATGATCTCTAGTTGGTGTGCTTTCATAAATCCATGTTCTTACATCAAACTGATGCTTTATCCTAAAATAAACAAATAAAAAAGCAAAATAAAATAAAAATAAAACCTCTCCTCTATTCAAATTTATACACAAGAGATTATGATTGGTGCTTCTGTTTGACCTATCTTTGGACAATCTGAGTCTCTGGTTAAGCAGCCTGGTACTACTGTGGCAGCTGCTATAGTATTTCCTGCTACCTGAGGAATTTTTCACACACAGTTATCTATATCATAGCAGTGCACACGCATGCTTTCAATATTACTGGCTGGCACACATGCTTACATCCATTGATTAGAAAAACTGAACAAACCACTGCAGTTTATTCATTAATCAAGACTGAAGGAGCTTTGCATTGGTGTCTTCCTACCTAACAAGACATTCTGAATTAATTGTACTTATGTAAGGAGAGGGGCTGGGGTTTAGCTCAGTTGGTAGAGTACTGCTCCAAACTCTGAGGATCTGGGTTCAGTCCCCGGCACTACAAAAACAGGAGGACATGGCAATCCACTCCTGAAGCAATCCCCAATCAGCCATTGAAAACAGTATAAGGGTCACCATGAGTTAGAGGAGTCGGACCCATCTCAACAGCATCTAACAGCAAATAAATGAGAGGAGAGTGTAATTAACCTAGTCATGAAAGAGGATATATATGATACAAATTATTCTTAACTGAAGATTACTCATTACTAAAAATAACTTGAACTAAAGACTATTTGTGTTCCCAATTTCCAAGGCCAAGGTCAATTTACATTCTCCACTTAGGAGAATACAGCTACATATAGACTATTCACCTTCCTTGAAGAAGGCATATCAAATAATGACCAGTAGGGCTACAGAGGGAAAGTAAACCCTAAATATGCAAATCCCATGTAAGTTGAACTCAAGAAAATAGACTTTGATGGGCACTTTGTTTAGATTCCCGCAGCACAGGGGCTATACAAACAGGCTCATTTTGGAAAGGTTTTTGTTTTGTTTTGTTTTGTTTTTTTACAGATGCTTTTTATTTTTAAAAAAATTTTTATTAGTAATTTTAATGTACAACTTAATGGGTCTCATTATGAAATTTCCATACATGCACTTCATTGTACATTGCTCAGGTTAACTTTCCCCTTACCCTCTCATGACCCTCCTTTCCATCCCTCCCCTCCCCTCCAACGGTCTCCTTTCTACTTGCTTGTCTTTTTTTGTGAGTATGTCTATCTATATATGTACCTCTGAACAGTTTTGTGTCAAAATATTTTATATTATATTCTATATTAGAAAGTGAATACATTTTTATCCCGCAGCAGGTATTGTTATAATATGGTGAGACAACATTCAAATGCACTGGCATCTTAAGCCCTCATTCTGCTTCACTGGAAACTAAGCTTTCGGGAACCACCTGGGCTATTTTTACTTTATTTAAGTGGAATTTTGAGCATTAAGGTAGATGATCAGGCAATAAAAAAATGCCCAGGAATATCAAATTAACAACATTTACACGTTACTTGGGTTGTGTCTTACAGAGAAAACCAACTCAAACATTCTCACTCAGGTAACTGGTCAATCCAGTTACACAGGACTTGGATCCAAAGTTCTGCTTTCACTCATTTTGACACCAAACGAATCAAATAAATCCAATTATTGTGGCATTGTTTCACCTGCTCTTAGAATAGTCCTTACACTCAAATGTGTACAATTGTCTTAGAACCTTTCTTTCACCTACGAAAATCATGCAAGGGAAAGCTGCAATAAACAATATAATCTTTGGGGAAACAGGTAAGAGATCAAAGAATTGGGAAGAATCTGAGAGTAACTTGAATTTAAAACAAATGTCTCAACAACATTACTATATTATATTTTCTACTCTTTTCACTGAAAATTACGCCCTTTTTGATTTTTTTGAACAATACTTCATGCCAAGAAGGTTTCCCCCTCCATGTATGACAGTCCTGAACTCTACTTACAATAGCGGTGGTGGGTGAGGTAAGAGTGACAGAGGGAGAGAAAGAGCAGGACAGTGAGAGAGAGAATAAAAGAACTTTTAAGTGGAAAAATAATCCAACCTTTCCATGAAAGAAATATCTGGCACAGTGTTAATCAATGGATTCTCTGAGCACATGCCCATTAGTATCATGGGTTTTCAAGAAATGTCAAAAATAGATAACAAAAGCATAGTTCTGCTGGTATACATCCCATTGGAAGAGCTGGAAGGGAAAATTACATATTTATTTTTGGATTCGCGTCAAACAGCTCTGGACGCTGAACCCCTGAAATGGCTAGACTTCTAAGCAGCAGGCAGAGGTGCCTCTGGCAACAGCTCTTAACCACAGTCTAAGCAAAAATGTGCCCTAAAGCACTGTGAGAAATACCTTATTATTACCAGGAACCACTCTAAATTAGAGGTCATGTAATTAGTAAATTCTCTCTGTAGGAGCTGGGGAGGCTGGTGGTAAGCAGAGTCTACCAAAAATAATAAACCCTCAATTTTCTTCTGCATGTCCCAGTAGTGAAAAACATGTCATTGTCCTATAAACATCCTCCAATTAATATCCAATTGATCATCTATTAGAAAAAAAATGGTGAGCATGTATTTATTCACTTTAATAAAAAATATACCATCAAGGTTAAAAAAAAAAGATTTTATTAAAGTCCAAAAAATACAACCACATTTCAACCATCACGATTCCACTTTTGTATCACAGAATTGCTTAATGCAATAATTAATATTTACTGAGCACTTACTGTCTGCCAGGGAGTATTCTAAATGTGTTAGATAAACTTTCCCATGTAAGCTTTACGACTAATCCGTGGGGTAGATAACTGTTGTTCTTACACTCTTAACAGATCAAAAGACTAAAGCACTATGTAACAGATCTTTTATCCAACAAGGAAATAATAGCAAATTAGAATGTATATTGTTTTATTATACAGTTATGAATTTAAAATATTCCATGCTAACATGATGTGGACAGTAGTCCAATTTAGTAATGTAGCCATGTTTAATCCTATTTGACAGTAGACTTATCTACACCATCCCTTTTTATCTTGTAGTCACCTTATGGGCGGTAGAGAACAACCTTGCCAGAGAACAGAGCCCTCAAGGTCATGGGAAATGTGTATAGGAGCAAATTCATCCTGAAACACTGCAGACATGGGTTTCACATAACATGATATTTCAATACTTTAAAAAATATGTGTCCTCTGATCTTTAAGTCAATACATATAGTTTACTTCTTTTTCTTCCATTTCAAGGGCAATAATGAAAGACCAGGCTAAGAATGAAAAGTTTTAGAATGATTTTTTTAAATATATACTGCATAGAAATTCCCCTAATGGGGAGAAGAGAAAATTGAACAAGGTCATGACAGGTTACTAGAAACCCACCCTATTATTCTCTAGCAACAGTAAACATAGCAAATTCACCAAGAAAGACAAAAGCCTTCTCTGTCGTGCTAGGCAATTAAAAAAGAAACAAATCCTAAATACTAGTTTACTGATGAAATATAAGCCTTTTCCAATTAAATTTCAAGGTCAACCATGCGCATCGCTGATGGCATAGTTCTTACACTTGTTGTCCTTCAAAGGTCACAACCACCTCAGGGCCATTACTTCACTGACTAATGCAGGTTTCTTCAAAACAAAAGTGTACTGATGCCTTGTTTAATTTTAAATATTGTAGATGGGTGCAGCATATTATTTAATACTGTGGGAAAATGCTGAACGTCAGCTTATGGCTGCAGATATTTCTTCTGCCACAGAAAAGCTGGAACAAGCAGCTCTCAATCATTCACTCTGATGGAGGAGAGAAGAACTACAGATAATCCAAAGTGTGAAATAATCAGCTTTTGAAAGCATCCCCTTCCTTTTGCATTTGAATAAAGGCGCATCTGGAATTGGGTAATTCATTTTGAACTAAGTCTTAAAGCCCCATGAAAGAGACAGGGTCCAGGATGGGATAGGAAGGGCCTTTCTTTCTTTCTTTCTTTTTTTCTTTCTTTCTTTCTTTCTCCTTCTTTCTCTCTCTTTTCTTTTTCTTCTCTTTTCTTTTCTCTTCTCTCCTTCTGTCTCTCTTTTTCTTTTTTGCCTTTCTTTTCTCTTTCCTTCCTTTCTTCCTTTTCTCCTTCTTTCCTTCTTTCCTTCCTTCCTTCCTTCCTTCCTTCCTTCCTTCTCTCTCTCTCTCTCTTTCTCTCTGATTCTCTCCCTCTCTCTCTGTCTCTTTCTTTTTTCCTTCTTCATTCCACTTCTCCTAGAAAGATAGTCCAAGAAGGAAATACAGCCTCTCCTCGGAGGGCTCAGATGTTAGGAATCCTGAGAGCATGCAAAGGAACAGGTACTGTGGCTGACCACAAAGTAAAAATTCTTCACATTGCTTGTGTGAGATAATCGTCAATAGGGGGTGCTCAGAAATCTCTACAAGGAAGACTATGCTTTGTTATCTGTTATTCATTTACTAGGAAATTGGGATCCATCTCCAATTTGACTCTCAGATTTCCTTCACAGTATTCATCACAGTTTATCATTATATATTTGGGTACATGCTTGATTAATTTCTGTATCTCTCTTTGTTTCCGTCTAGGTAACCACCTAAGCTTATACCGAGTATTCAGTTAATCGCTATTAAATGAAAGAATAAAACAGAAAGAATAAATGCTGTTAGCAAACCCGAAGGCAAGAATTTGGAAGGAACATGCCAACCTACAGATCTTACATAGCAGGCAGCACCATGAGAAATATGACAGATCCTACTCTGCACAGATTAACACAAAAATATAGGCATAATCATCCACACTTAATTATCTACCTTTCTTTGACCATGATGATATGCCTATCTAGTACCATAGCATGAATCTATAAATTAGAAAGTAGAAGTTCAAATCTGGGCCATTAGCTTTTAATCACAAAGAAATATGGAATATGAACCTCACTACCAAAATCATTAACAATGATGACCTCTGCAAAATGCTCCTCTAGATTGGGAAAAACTAAAATTGTCATTTAATGATGTTCATTTATGGGATATTATAGAATTGTATCTGTTTACCTATGTGCCCTTCACTAACTCTGAAAATGTCTTTTAAAGTCAGAAATTGGGAGCTGTAATTGTATAAAGTCTAGAATGCTATTCTGACAAGAAAATGAGGTATTCCTCACCAACAAAATGTCTACCAAGCCCTGAGTCATCCCGCGTTCACCTTCACAATAAGGTAAGCTATTTTACACTAAAGAAATCAGGTGCAAGAAGGCGCCTTCTCAATCACTTATTCCTCCTCCTTAATTATGAAGCAGGTATGAGAATTCAGTAGCCATGAAATTAATTATTTTTTGGAAAACATTTTGTTCAGTTATTCAGCGTAGAGAATAAATGATCAAATGCCACCAATCCTCAGTTTTCACAGTTCTGACGAAGACTTTCTGCTAACATTCGTACCTGGCCTAATCAGAATTTATCATGAAAACAAAATACATTTGTCCCTCAGTGTCCACAGGGGACTGGTTCTCAGGTTTCTTGCATAAATAAGCACAGTAGTTCCATGGAACAACCTACATCCTGCTGCATACTTTAAGTCTTCTCTAGATTACTTATATAATGTATATGCTGTATGTTTAGGATTCTCAGGTTTCTTGTATAAAGTAGCACAGTATTTCCATGGGACCTACCTGCCTGCTGCTGCATAGTTTAAATCATCGCTAGATTACTTATTGCCTGCAGCTGTAGCCCTGTGGCATCTGATCCCATCAGATCTCAGAAGCTAAGCAGGGTCAGGCCTGGTTAGTACCTGGATGGGAGACCGCCTGGGAACACCAGAAGCTGTAGGCTTGGAAGAAGGACCTGGCAATCCCCTCCCAAAAATCAATCTGCCATTGAAAACCCCCTGAACAGCAGAGAAGCACTGACAATAGTGTTTCCCCTGTTGTACAGAGGGTCGCTATGAGTCAGATACCGACTCGACAGCACCTAACAACAACAACAAGATTACTTATAATACTTGTATGATGTAAATGCTGTATGTTGAGTTGTTATAGTGTTTGGAAAATAACGGCAAGAAAAAAGTCTGTACATTTTCAATGCAGACAGAATTTCTTTTCTAAATATTTTTTTATTCTTGTTTAGTTGAATTCATGAGTGCCAAACCTGCCAACCCCAAAGGCTATCAATCAAGAACTAGAGTACTGGACTACTTGAACATCCATGAATATCTGTATCCACAGGTCCACATTGTACAAGTTATTCTTGAATTGAGATATAATACCTGCAAAGCACAGATGCTAAATTTTATCTTCATTTCTCATGGTAATTGCAATATATTTTACATAGGGTTATTTTTCTTCTGTAACTACCTAAACCCCATATCTGCACACTTACCTTCTAGTGACACCAGAGCAGAACTGAATGAACAATTTTGCCATCACCATCTGAGCAAATAGGCTGCAATTTGTTCCAAGAGTATCCCAAAGCTATCTCGTACATTTTTGGCTTTTTTCAATCTGTGCATTGTATTTTCTTAATTTTCATTCCAGTTTTTAAACTCAGCATTCCCCCACCACACTGGCATTAAACTTAAGCAAACATTTGTTTATGTCCATGTTTTTCCTCCTACTATTGACTACGTATACTTAAAATATGACACTGTTTTAAGCAGTGAAAATACAGATTGCATTGCTTCGGTTCAGGAATACTATCCATTATACGCTACCTCCAACACACTGTCTACTTTCACACCATACCAACTTACGCAATTGTTGCAAGTAATCTAAGCCTTCCATTAATGTTGTTGTTGTTGTTGTTGTTGTTGTTGTTAGGTGCCGTCGAGTCGGTATCCCACTCATAGCGACCCTCATAGGGTTTTCAATGGCTGTTTCGGGATTGCCTTGGGAGTAGATTGCCAGGTCCTTCTCCCATTTTTGCAGTGCTGAGAATTGATCTCGGGACTTCAGAGACTGCAGTGCAGTGCCCTACCAACTGAGCTAAATCCCAGCCCTCCATTAGTGTTGTTGTTGTTGTTAGATGCCGTCGAGTCGGTATCCAACTCATAGCAACCCTCATAGGGTTTATCAATGGCTGAGTGCTTCGGGATTGCCTTGGGAGTGGATTGCCAGGCCCTTCTCCCATTTTTGCGGTGCTGGGAATTGAATTCGAGGCCTCAGAGACTACAGCGCAGCACTCTACCCACTGAGCTAAATCCCAGCTCCATCCATTATATAGGAGGTGGTATTTACTAAAGAGCAATACTCATCTTAAACCAGTGTTTGTCCACACACCATGGGCTCACCCACCAACCCACAGTACTCACCTTCTTCCTCTTCCTCCTCTTCTTCTTTTCTTTGGCTGCTTGGGCCTGCTTGTGCTCCCAAACTAGGTTGGTTAGATTGGCCACATACTCATCAGTCTGCTGCAACAGGTAAGCTAACCGCCGGTCCTTCTTTTGATCGATCAGTTTCCTATAGCCCTCTTCATCTTCAGCCTGTTAGGGAAGGAAGAGAATGATGAAGGCACAGTGTGTGCTTGCCACCAGTTCCATTTTGTGATCCTCCCTCCTGTTGACAGTCTGAACTTTGGTGGTGAATGGAGCAAAAAGGACCAGCCTGAAGAAGCCACCATGTGGAGTCTGGGACTAGACAAACACAGAGAAATGCACCCTCTCTGTCTCAGGACCGTGGGGGTCACAGGAAAGTCAGTCACAAAGCTCCACGGCATATGGGGTGGGACCAAACACTGAGTCAGCTCTTTGTTCTACTGTGTTACTTTTAACTGCACAAAAATGTTAAAATTTGATGAGCCACCATCTGAAGTTTATATTTAACTTTATATTTTGAAAATGTTAAAACATAATTAAAAGTAGAGACCATGGTACAATGCTGATATAACTAACACTGTTTCATTGCTACTGTTTTGCTAACTAATCCTTTCTCCTAACCCCAAACTGGACTGTATTTTTTTTTTTTTTTTTTTTTAGTATTGCGGTTGCTAAACCCAGGGACTCCTGCACACTTTGCAAGCACTCTACCACTCAGCTGCATCCCTAGTCCCTTTTCCACTTTTTATCTTGAGATGAAGTCTCACTATATTACCTAGGCTGCCTCTGGCCTCAAACTTACCATCCTCTGTCTTCCCCGACCCCTGCCTCCCAAGTTACTGGGATTACAGGTGTATACCACCACACCTGGCCCAAAACTGGACTGTCCTAAAGCAATAACCTGACATAATATTCTTTCATTATAAATATTCTAATAAGATAAGGAATCAAGTGGACTCTAAAAAAATAAATTCATATACTTAGAAACAACTTTTGGGGGGTATTAGAAACATTGTGGTTGACTTTTTTAAAAAAGGTCAAATTTGGGGGATTTTTGCCAGAGATCTGCACTGAGTTACGGGCCTGGGTGACTAGAGACAAGTCATTTAGCACCTGAAGTCTGGTACTACTAAGTGATAAAACAGATACAATAATTTCCACCTCCACCTCTCATTAAACAACATTATGAGGTTAAATGGAATAAAACTCTAATGAACTCTGAGCCATTTCGAGAGAAATCTTTTTTATACACCCCAATGAAAGGACACTCCAAAATATTTTTCTCATGTGACACCTACAAAATCTTTAAGAGACAATTCCATGAGAGAAAATCACGGGGTCTTCAGTTGTAGGGTGTCACTCCAGCATCTGCCCAAGTGACAGCAGCTTCATCACTCAGTCTAGCTGCTGTCTGCCCCGTGAATGAGCGTGAACTTCAAATGCTATTATAACTCTAATTGCTTTTGGTTATGGTTGATCTCACTTGAAGAAAGAGTGATAAAAAACTTCAGTTTCTCTATTATCTGTATATCCCATCATTTAATTGCAAAAATTAATGATTTGCAAATGCCTAATCATTAGTGTCAAACCAATCTGTTACTGAAGTTCTAATACAGTTTCACTTCAGTTGAATCAGACAAATTTGGCTGCTGACTACTCCAATTACTATAAAATGTTCTCCCTAGCTAGTGAGAAATCTCTTAGACAGTCCCTTCCCTCTCAAAACTGGAGAGGGAGGCAGGATAAGAGTAAGATTTAGGAATACTTCAGACCAGAGCCTTTTAAAAACATTAGTATTTACTCTCTGGAATCTAAAATGATTAATGAAAATAAAATGCGAAGTATCATAGCAGCAAGAGAAACAGTGTCATTTAGAATTTTCCAGGGACATAATTATGGGCTGAGACTTTATCTTCACCCACTCAGGAACTACCTCCCAGACAGATCTGCAAGGCCCTTATCATCAGCACAAATTGCTCACACTTTTCTAAAAGTCCATAGTGTACTTTGTCCAATTCCAAAAATAAATGGTCAATAAAACCAAACACTCAGGCCTGTGATATAAACCTATCCCTTCTGTGTTTATATACCCATTAAAAACTAAGAGTGCACATATAATGATTCATGAGCAGCCTTTGAGAATCACACAGCTACCACAATAAGCACCGTTTCAAAATTAACTTAAAAATCACTTTTTATGCTGTTAGAGAATAATTTCTGCCATTTAAAAAAAAAAAAAAGCACCAAGAGGCTTCAAAAAAGATATCTTCTTAGATTCAAAGACATGACCTAGGAGATTATTCATTAAAACAAACAAACAACAACAACAACAAAAATAATAACAGCTTGGTCATTCATCTCAAAGAGGTCATATACAAAAAAAACAAAACAAACAAAAACTCTACATGTTATTCTTCCAGATTTAGTTATGAAACTCCTGCAAAATACAGCACCTGCCTTTATGTGAGAAGCTATAACACGTACGGCCTGCAGCTGTAGCCCCGTGGCATCCGATCCCGTCAGATCTCGGAAGCTAAGCAGGGTCGGACCTGGTTAGTACCTGGGTGGGAGACCGCCTGGGAACACCAGAAACTGTAGGCTTGGGAGAAGGACCTGGCAACCCCCTCCCAAAAATCAATCTGCCATTGAAAACCCTATGAACAGCAGAGAAGCACTGACAATCGTGTTTCCCCTGTTGTACAGAGGGTCACTATGAGTCAGATACCGACTTGACAGCACCTAACAACAACAACAATAACACGTACAGTAATGATACCCTGGGATTCAAAAAACACATTTATCCGGTATGGCCCTGGATTTGTGGCATGCATTGTCTAGAAAAAAACATTCTCCTTCTGTCCTCCAGAAGTTCAAAAATCTATTAATAGTCAGTTCTCACTTTCTCCTTCTCCCACTGCTGTATTTCACATTCTCAGTGCAAAAGGATGCAAGCTGAGCATCATCCTGGTCTCCTGCAAGAGCGCCTTACCATCAATCTCCGCATTCTCTCCTTTTCAATCCGTTCTGTCTCCTTCTTCTGCTCCCTTTCGGTGTTGGCGTGCCAAGTTGCCACTGCTTTGGAAAGCTTCTGGATCTTCCCAGCCACAGACCGATGGTATTCCTTAAAATCTTTTGCATGTTGCAAAATACTGTTCAGGTATTCCTAAAGGATTCACAAAAGGGAGAAAAGGACACTTAAGACCCCTTTCCCAATGTCCTGGGAGGTATCAGCATAGTCCAAGAAGATTCTCAGTGTATCTGTAATACAACTTAAAGACTAGGATCTATTTTGGGTTGGGGCCCTGGTATGTCTTTGCAGTTGAAGTGTCGTTTGGGGGGTGGGTGTCTGTGTTGCAAGCCCACAGAACAGAAGCTGCCTCTACTTTGAGGGTGTGGTCAGTTAAAAATGGAAAAAATCAAACACCTAGGAAGACCTACAAAATGGCTATGATAAAATGTAAAGCCATCACTCACTTGCCCTTATAAAGCTGTTGTTGGCTTGTTGTTAGGTGCCTACCTGGATATTTCAGTGAAAATCAGGAAATAAAATTAATGTTTCTTCTACTGCAACTTAAATATCTTAGAATCATGATGCAAAATAATTTATAGAAAGCTACAATCACCATATGTAATATTTTTTCACTTCTTAAATAAAAGAGGAGAACTGTGTACCCTAAACTAACACCCATTTTAAAAAAAGAAAAAAGGAAACTAAAACGCTAAATGAAGCATAGGAAGACAAATAAAATTTATATGATTATGACACAAAATCAAATTCTACATCAAAATATTTCTAATCCCCTAAGAAGAAATGTTTTAAGTATTTGCCCCCATGAAACCTCCAACTGGGTTCTTCATAGAGCCTAGGATACTATATTTGTTATAAAAATAACTTTCTGCTCTCTTCTTTCCTTTTCCAAGTTTCCTCTCTAGGATATTGCTTTTTACAAAACAGTCATGGCCACCTATTCAGCAGTTTTCCATGATATTATGAATATGACACCTGTTATGCACTGAATGTGCCTCTGCCAATTCATATACCAAAATCATAACCTCTGCCATGTGATGGTATTAGAAAGTGGGGTCCTCATGAATGGTGCAAGTACCTTTATAGAAGAACCCCAAAGAGCTTTCTTGTTCTCTTTTTTCTACAAGAGGACCCAGGAAGTTGGCAGTCTATAACCTGGCCCAGAGGACCTCACCAGAAACTGAACATGCTGGCCTCCAATTTTAGCCTCCCACCCTTTAGAACTGTGAGAAATAGATTTCCATTATTCATAAACGACTCAGTCTCTGGTATTTTGTTATAGCAGCCTCAACTGACAATACCTGACTGGAATTCAAAAAAGCTGATTCCTAAACCTCACCCTTTTATTGACCAGTTGTGTGACCTTTTATCAGTCTGGATCTAAGTTTCCTATCTATAAAATGTGACTAGACTACTTAAACTTCAAGGAAACCTTTCTAGTCTGTGATGACTCCACCACCCACAAAGGGACATGTCTGCATCATTCTGACCTTGTCCAATGAACCCAACAGACAACCCAACAGTTCAGGTGAAGGAAAGCAAAATTCAGAATCGAAGGACCTGGTGTTTCTGCCGACGTTTCCTCTCCTGCTCAATCTTTTGCTGCTTCTCCAGCTTCTCTGTCATTCGGGCTTCTCGCAGAGTCTGGCGCTTGCTCCGTTTGTATGCTTTGGAGTTGAGAGCTGTCTCCAGGGTGGTGTCCCTGCGCATGCAGGCCACCACCTCCTGTCTCAGCTGTGGAGAGGAGAGCAATTATCCTTAAACAGAAGCTGCCTCCTGAGCCCTGACCCTCTTCCATGTAGTGGAACAGAATCTACAAAGAAATTTCTCAGCCACTGTTGGCCTTTTTATTTATTTATTATTTATTGCAGTACTGGGGGCATTGAACCTGGGACCTCACACATGCTAGGTAAGTGCTCTACCACTGAGCTGTAGCCCAGCTTCTCTTTTTAATTTTTTTTTATTTTGAACCAGGATCTTGCTAAATTGTGCAGGCTGTCTCTGGTCTAGAA
>VMDO01001166.1:30576-226793 GCA_007922755.1 Pedetes capensis
TTTTTTTTTTTTTTTTTTTTTTTTTTTTTTTTTTTTTTTTTTTTTTTTTTTTTTTTTTTTTTTTTTTTTTTTTTTTTTTTTTTTTTTTTTTTTTTTTTGCAGTACTGGAGGTTGAACTTAGGGCCTCCTGCTTGCATGCTTTGCAAGTGCTGTATCACTGAGCTGCACTCCCAGCCCATTCTTTTTACTTTTTGAGACAGGGTCTCACAAAATTACACAGACTGCCTCTGGTCTTGAACTTGCACTTCTCCTGCCTCTGCCTCCCAATTTGCTGGGATTACAGGCCATGTCACCCGGCTGATTTGTGGCATTTTCAAAGTTGATGTAAATTTTCTTTCCAAATAATTCAGATCAATTACAGTACTCTAACAGTAAGAAGAAAAAAGAAGAGTGGATGTTGCCCTGGCTTTTTAATAATTCATTCTATTTAATTATTCCCATGACATTAATTAGTTAATAATCTTTTTCAATTTTTTACTTTGTTTTAAATGTCATGTTAACATTGTCTGTGTTTAAAGATTACATCTAATGATGATCCACAAGAAAATAAAATAAAATAAAATAAAATAAATTACTTCCCATTCATGTTGTACATAGCAGCAGGTATTCAAACAATGTGTATTTATAATCTCAAATAAATGATGGAAAATATTGGTTTTGGTTTCTTCCCATTCCAAAAACGATATTCTTTGCAAGATATTTAAAATTTATATTATATCATGAATTTATTTTAGATTATCATAATATTTTATCTATACTACACGTTATACAGTGGGGGGGACTTGGGAGCACATATTATAATAATCATTTAACTGAATCTGAAATCAGCATCAATTATAGTTAATGTAATCAGGAAACTTTATAGATAATATGCTTTTCAATAATACCAAACAAAAATCAGAGCATAGTGAAGTTATTTGAATCTAAGCTTATTTCGAAAACATACTTGGCTAATATTCATTTAACAAAATTATACCAAATACTTTATTAATTCATAATAGAAAGTTACCTATAAGAAAGAAGTCAATGGAAGTTGGAGATTTTTCTTTTTCTTTGTCTTTTTAAAATTTAATATGAAACCTATTCTGCACCAAGCCACCACTGATGATGCCCTTCTGTGCTATGACAACCAATAAGTCAAATGTATACTCAAGTTCATGACAATATCCAGTGAAGTGGCCTTGTGATTTTAGTCACATCCTCCAACAGACCAAGCCATGCAATTCAATACCTCCAAACCACATTCATTCATTAATAATTCATTTTGCATGCCCCAGACTGTAACAAAACAAACCCATTTGACTGATAATGAAATGCTCCTTATTCACTGAATCATATTTAAAGGAAGAAAAAAGTTCTATACATAAATTGATATATAAAAAATGCACAATTAGCGAAGAAGGGACAATATAAAGAGTAGAAAGAGGGAGAGAGAGAACAAGCACAGGGAAGCGAAGATTGGGGAAGATGGGATGGGGAGAAAGTTCAATGTGGAGGGATAAATGCGGCGAGGATGATCTCAATGTAAGCAGTGCAACTTCATAAGTACATTGGAAAAACAGGGGAATATAACCCAAATAAGCATTTGAGTTTTACTACATATTAGCCATAAGGCTCCATAAACTTTGTGGGTTGGTTAAAGTATTGCCAGAAGTGATATAAAGGATGCATAATGGAAAAAGCCAATGCTGTATTACTCTATACCCCATCATCATTTACTAATAAAGGAAAAAACAGAAAAAGAAATCCTCCTTATTCCCCTACACTTAGGCAATCTGCAGACTTGGGAGACCTGTACCATTTGAGTCTACACAACAAAACTCAACCCAGGAAAAATTAGTACTACCTCATTCCAGTAGGTTCCTACTGATTTAGAAATCAGAAAATAGATCATTAAACTAATTTTTAATAAGTAACTACTAAGAGCTATAACAAGACCAGAAAATAATGAATGGATTAGTCAACACATGCATTTAATGTGATCAAGTGCCCCAAAGTTAGGTTTTGCTGAATAATCAAGTTATAAGACATTGTTTTATGTGTTTCTACATTTAAGCTATTAATTCAGTAGAGTGGCATATTTGTTAAAATTATTTTCAGAGTCATGGCTGGCATTTTATATCTGTGCTTACCAAGAAGCTCTGGCCTGCTAATTTCTTGTTTTTCCTTGGAACCATAAAGAGAAACACAAGCTCTCGCCAGTTTGTTCTCAAGGTTTTTCATCCCCAGTAACAAAATTTAATAACTCTGATTTTGTAGACCATAGTACAGAGGGAGGAAAAGAATAATAAGCCGTTCATCCTCATTACTTTTAGCTGTGTGCTATGGGTCTAAAAGATATGCTATTTCACTAAGTTTCTATCTTTATAGAAATATTGAATAGACTAAAGGAAACTCACAGATCACAGTTCAGGAACAATTACATTTACTTTCTATACCTTGGATTCACTGGAGGAAAGGTATTACCTGGCGCTGGAAATTGAGTAACCGAAGTGCTTTTAGTTCCACGGTTGCTTTGGTTCGTAAATCTGGTGGCAAGGAGCCAGGTAGATTTTCCAGTTCTTGTATCCTATGAGCTATTCGAGCCTGAAGTCTAAAAAGAAATTTTAAAAATGAGGAAGGGGGTGAGATAGACATATATATTACAATTTAGCCTTCAATGAACAACAATAACTTTAGGTTTAATTTCATGGCAAAATGTATTCCAGACACTGACAGTTGATTTCTGACACCCAACTAAATTTTCTAATGGAGTACTCCAAGAAAACCTCTGAGTTAATGCAGACAGGTGCTACATGTTACTTAACACTCTTACTTTCTACATAACTTCTCACTAATACCCAGGAAAAAAGGTTCATGCTATATTTAAGGAGAAATCAAATGTCCTTGCTCATTCTTAACAAAGAAAATGAGAGACTGGAAAATCTGACTTGTTCTATAACTTCCAGCCTCACAGAGTACAGAACCAAGACCACAGTTTTCTACTCTCCAGATCTAGCCTAAGGCAGCCAGGCCATTTGCCCTCATTGCCAAGATGCTGATGATGCCAGCAGCTGAAGCAGAGTGGGCAAGAGCAGTTTTAGGGGCTGAGGCCACAGAAATCAGCCAACTCAAGGCATTCAGAGAGAGCCCTGACAACCACAACCACTTCCTCTGTGCACAGCGCTTGCTTGAGAAAAGAAGACAAATTAGGCATTTTCAAAAATCAGGGCATCAATAAATAGCATTTTAAATCTAAGAGTTTCTAGGAAAGGATACTAGGGGTTCCTGTTTTAGACAACTTCAAAAATATAACTACTGATACTTCCTCATAACGAAGGCAGAATAGAAAAGAAAGGACATCACTCTTCATTTGGCTACTATTATCGTTACATCAGTGTAACTTATACAGATACACGGGTTTTAAGTCCTGTTATACATAATTAGATGGCATTTAAATCTATTCATAGGGCAATTTCCTCACCAATTTGGGATAAATCTATCATTGAATATACTTTAACAAAGAAACAATAATAAAAGAGATAATGAATTAACCTCGTAAATATTAACTACACTAAGTGCATCGTTTTATATAATTGTCTCTCTCTCCCTCTCTCTCTCTCACACATACACTCACCCCTCCCCCACACACACATACACCACTACAAGGTAAATGCTACCATGGTCCCACTTTACCATTGAGAAAACTGAAGAAAGATACAAACATCACAGAGCTGGTAATGGAGGGAACCCAAATTGAAACCCTCATTTACCTGATACCAAAACCCCACAATAAAAAAAATTAACATCCACTTGCTGAGAACTTTCTAGAATCTAACAACAAAAGTTGAAAATTAAGGATTTTGTTAAAAAAGAATGTTACTGTTTTTCAACATTTCTGGTGTTGCACATGAACACAAAACAGTAAAACCTTCTTTGACTTCTTCTTCTTGTTGGGTGCCGTTGAGTCGGTGTCCAACTCATAGTGACCCTGCATACAACAGATGAAACAATATTGCTTCTTTCCTATTCATAGGGTTTTCAACGGCTGACTGTTTTGGGGAGTGTGTTGCTGGGTCCTTCTCCCATTCTTTGACTTAGGTACTGCAAAATATCTTAACACTTCATATGGCCCAAATATCAAACTAAATGCTTTTTGAAAAACTATAGTTATTTAGTTTGAGAAGGAAATAAAGTATCTTCTTTTTCAAAAATGTAAAAATGACTGTAAGGTAAATGATTTATTTTTCATTGACTTCAATTAAAACAATACATATGACAGATTCCTCTTTTGTCCCATACATATTATTGATTCTGATTTACTGAATCATTTCTCATCATGTGTTAATATTATCATTGCTACCATATCCTTACTTTACCAATACAAATAATAGCACTCTCAAATTGTCTAACCATTCAAATGACTAAATGTCAGGAATGTAAAAAAAAAAGTATACACATTTTAAGAGGTGTTATCTACATATTATTTTTTGAAGTTGAATTGAATTATGGTAGCAATGTGTAGTATGACGTTCATTCAAAAGACAGCATTAAACAAGCTGGGCACAGTGGCACATGCCTATAATCCCAGCAATTTGGGAGGCGGAGGCAGGAGAATCCTGAGTTTGAGGCCTGAGGCAGCCTGTATAACCTAGAGAGAACCTATCGCAAGGACTGAGGGTACAGCCCAGTGGTAGAGCACTTGAAACATGTAAGACCCTGGATTCACCCTCAAGTACAAAAAGAAAAAAAAAAAGATAGCATTAATCAAATAAACACTAGCACCACCATGCAACAGACAGATTTGTTGTTGTTAGGTGCTGCTGAGTCGAGTCCGACTCATAGCGACCCTCATAGGGTTTTCAATGGCTGACTGTTTCGGGATTGCCTCGGGAGTGGATTGCCACATCCTTCTCCCATTTTGCGGTGCTGGGAATCAAACTCAGGACCTCAGAGACTGCAGAGCAGCGCTCTACCAACTGAGCTAAATCCCAGCCCTGCAACAGATAGAAGAGTCAAATAAAATCGCAGAAGCACGGATGTCCTTCGAGGAGCATAAGTCCATTTTAAAGTGGTATTGGAAATTCAGGAACATTGTGGAAGTACACAGAGGAGGTGTGAGCATGCAGCAGAAGCCCCAACATGCCTACCAACTACATGCATTCGTGATAAGCTTGAAATACATGGTACCCTGTGTGGTGTGCAAAAGGGAAGACTCCAGAGGTCTCCCAGAACAACAATTTCTCCTTCTTTTGCTGTTTTGCTATGGTGTTGGAACAATTTACATGCTCCCTGCAGAAGTCTACCAAACAAAGCTGAGCATGGTGGCACACACCTGTAATCTCAGTGATTGGGGAGGCTGAGGCAGCAGGATCGTGAGCTCAAGGTCAGAGGCAGCTGTGTAACTTAGGGAAGACTTTGTCTCAAAATAAAACATAAAAAAATGGGCTGTAAGTGCAGCCTAGTGGTAGGGCACTTGTAAAGTGTGTATGAAGCCCTATATTCAACTCCCAAATATGGGAGGAAAAAAAAACCCTAAAAAAAGTCTACCAAACAATGTGTATGTGAGGCAGGAGTTAGCAGAACAAGCATACAGTGCGTTCTTAAAACAGCAAAATGGTTAGTTTACAGCCCAGCATGTGTACACATTTCAGTGGGGGTACCTTTTGTATTTGTTAGTTCAAACAACAATAATAAACTTTCACCATTTTACTCTTTCAGAAAAATCATACAAACTCTCTGAACTTTTTTCTGTGTTGCTTTTATTAGTGATAGTCATGAGACCATTATCATGGTTTTTCATCTTAAACCCCTCCTTCATTTACCCAATTAATTTTCTTAGCTACCAAACAGCCTTAACTCTCCAAATATAGCAACGGATGTAATTTCTTTCTTTCCTTTTTATTTTTATTTTTTCAGTACTGAGGATTGAACCCACGGCCTTGTGCTTACATGTTTTGCAAGTGCTGTACCACTAAGCTGCACCCCCAGCCCAATTTTTTACTTTTTGAGACAGGTTCTCACTGAATTATGCAGATTGCTTCTGGTCTGGAACTTGCGATCCTCCTGCCTCTGCCTCCTGAGTCGCTGGGATTACAGGCGTGCACAACCACCCGGCTCCAGATGCTACTTCTTAGCATATAGGACATTAGGGAAAAATCCATTTAAAGGGGAAAAAAACCTGAAACAACTTTATGTCCTTATGATTAAGTCCATACTAAAGGAAAATTAAATATTATATTGAAGTGATATGTGGTCAACAATTTGGTTACCAGATCTTTCTTGTTTGAATATCCTAGAACTCAAACTAGCCCGGCGTATTCTGGTTCACTCCTTTTGACAAAGTGAGCCAGATGCTAAGTTAGAGGAATACCTGCTTTTCTGTTCATCTTCAGAAAGACTATGCAATGAGAACTAAATAAATAACAACAGGACACCTGTGCTGGCAGTACCAAGATTAAGCACACTGACTCACTGTAGTTGGGCAGTGGTGAGGGAAGAGAGGGGTTGGGGAGTTGGGGCTTGTGGTGAGAGGTGTGGGGGCCCAGGGTCTCTGCAGCAGGTATGAGCTAGACAGTAGTATATCTCTCTATGTAATAACTTCTTCTCCAAAAGACCTAGGAATCCGTGAGAGAATCTCAGAGCTCCCAGTATAAAGAATCTCTCTTCGATGAAAGGGAGGTGACAAGTACCAAGTGCAAACTCCAGGAGACGAAAGGTAGCTTTCACAATAACGTTACATGCATGTGATGCAGCACACGGCAGGGGGTAGCATGGGCACAGGAAGGGCTGCTTTTACATAGAAAATTATATCTTCATTGTTGTTGTTCTTAATAGAAATCTTCATTTTAAATAATGCTCCTCTGCAGACAATTTCATCTTCCCATCCCTGGGATTCAGCAGGTAGTCCGATAAAGAGATTCAGGATTCTAAACTTCCCGAAACAACAGCAAGATGTAATACTGCGTGACTGCAGGAGACTCATTTAGTGTCCTCACGAGTACAGAAAATTGAAGCAGAATTAGGTCACTCAGGTTTTTCATACAGATAGAACAGTAAATCAAGAGGGGTTACCGTTCTGGCAAAAAAAAAGAGTTCCATTAAAGGCAACAGATATTTGTTCAGGTCCAGAGGAGAAGTTTATGATTCCTGTAGGAGAGTTATTTGAACAGAAAATGACACTGGTACATTTTGTTCCTTCAAGGAGCTGAGTGACACTTTAAAGAGAGGGAGAACGTGTGTGACTTTTGGTAACTCTGCTGGTAAAGCAGCTATTGGTAATTTTTTGAGAAGGAATTTTCAGGGCTGCAACGGACCAAAAAAAAAGTCACAGGTAAGGAGCCCATGCCGCCCTCCCAAAACCAATAGGTTGCACCCCTGTTTTCATACTAAATCCTGACTGGATTCCAAAAAGGGCTGACGTAATTCAACAATGTCCTTCCCAAAGAAGCCCCTTCCAAGGTGAAGGCTATCTTCCCCACAAACATCTGCAGAATTACTTTACATGTCAACATGAAAACTGAAATAATTGTGATCAGATATCTGGTTTTAAATGGAAGAAAAGAAAGTTGGGTATAGTAAGAGGGCAAAAAGAGTGTGCCAAAAGGGAGGAAATACAGCATGTAGCAATCTCCTTCTGACGCTTACTACAGAGAGAAGTAATAAAGTTCCATCAAAAAAGAAAAAAGATCAAAAAGAAAGGGTCCAATTTAAGTGGGAAAAACTCTTTTAACTAGAGCCCTTGAATAGATCTGAGACAAAATGTTCACATGCAGAAATTTATTTATGCCATGACTGAATAAAGGTCAATTTGTCAAAAATTCTGATTGCATGATGAACAAGGAAAAGTAGCCAACTGGCATAAAAGTTCAATGTAAGAGTCTAACAATTTCCTTTCCATTTTCATAGGCGAGGTAAGTGATGTTACAAGGGCCAAAGAAATTAACATCTGCTAAAGAATTTATGACAGATGGTTTTTCTCAAAGTTTATGAATTGCAAAAGAGGTATTTTAAGACTTTGTTCAAATCTTTAATAAAGATGCACCCAATTCTTAAAGTTATCAAGCAGAAAGGCTACTTAGTCATTGTATTATGCAGGGCCCAATGAAAAAATGTTTCGTATGTTTCATAAGGGTCTTTTCTAAGTATGTAAGGGACATAAACAAACTCTTTTAATGGATAAATTTGCCTTATCTCTACAGCTGGATAATTTATCTCCTTTTCTTCCCTTTATTGATAAACATTAGTGGGGTACAGAGTAATACAGCATTTACTATTTCAATTTTGCAACTATTATATCACTTTTGATTATACTTTTGTCAATTTACGAAGCTTATGGAAACTTCTGATTAATACACAGTAAAACTTGTATGCATTTATGGGTTATGTTCCCCTATTTTCCCATGTGCTCATGAAGTTGCATCATTTACACTGAGATTATCTTCTCCCCCTTCATCCTTTTAAATTATTATCCTCCCCTTCCCATCTTCCACAACTTTCACTTCCCTTTGCTAGTCCCCTCCCTCCTTCCTTCTTCTCTGCTTATATTTTCCCTTCTGTTTAATTATTCATTTTTATATATCTACATATGTACAGTTTTTTCTTCCTTTAAGTAAAATTCAGCTCCCACAGATGAGAACATAAGATATTTCTCTTTTTGAGCCTGTGTTCATTCACTTAATATTTTCCAGTTCCATCCATTTTGCTGCAAATGACATTATTTCATTCTTTTTTACTGCTGAGTAATATTCCATCCTGTATATGTACAATGATTTTTTTTATCCATTCTTCTGTTTATGGGGATCTTGGTTGGTTCCATATCCTTGTTATTATGAAAAGTGATGCATTAGATATGGAGATCCAAGTGTCTCTGTGGTATGATGACTTGTCTCCCTTTCAGTATATTCCCCGGAGTCATATAGCTGCGTCATATGACAGTTCTATTCTCAGTTTTCTGAGGTATTTCCTTATTGGTTCCCAAAGTGGTTGAATTAATTTACAGTCCCACCAACAGTTAAAAGGGTTCTTTTTTCTCTGCATCCCTGCCAGCATTTGTTATTATTTGTTTTGTTGATCTTGGCCATTCTTACTAGAGTTAGATCCTCATATAGGCAGAAGCCAATTGTTACTCTAGGATTAATAAAGCTGAGACTTGTCCTTGCAATACTTTGAGTACAAACTCATTCTTCTGTTTTAGATGGCCATAAGAAAATTTGAGACAAAGGTCCCACCAAGTATTTAGACCCAGGGTTGGGCAGATCAATGATTTCAAAAGCCCTATAGTAGTTTTACAAAAGAGGAGATACTGATCAAGTAATAATAATAGTAATAATATGAAAAATGGGCATTACACTACATCCTACAATGCATATAATTTAAAAGGTACTCTTAGATACAATTTTTATCAATACAGGAAGACAAAAGCTTTTTATACATTGAAATAGGTTAAACAGTACTACTTAATATCGTACACTTTAGAAGACCATCCATTTAGAGCACACTTCCAAAAAAGATACTAAAATGAATTACAAGAGAGCCTTGCAATTAAAATTCTAACAAAAATGATAAGGAAAATTTAGGAGTCACCAAAACAGTTAATACACATAGATATGAAAGAGTCTGACTAAGTAGAAAAAGGCCAGACATTACATAAAAATTCTAGGTACAGTATATAGAATGTTTGATGACAGTAGCTCACAAGGTATAACAAAGCTATTGGTAGCCTTGTACCTTCAGGTTAGGGAAAAAAATGTTACTTCTTAGGAAGTCAGAATTTTGGTATACCTACCTGATGCCTTTCTATCCTACTACTGATTTTTTTTCAATATTTCCGACTTTTTTTTAACCCAACAACATAAAGATTGCAAGTGAAGTCATTTTTTTTTTCTGCCTTAGATATTCTAGTATTTGTCTTTACAATACACAACAATTATTTGCCCAACATCGGCAGCCATACCTCTGTAGCTTCTAATCCCATCAGATCTCAGAAGCTAGGCAGAGTCAGACCTGGCTAGTACTTGGATGGGAGACCACCTAGGAACACCAGGCGCTGTAGGCTTATGAAAAAGACCTGGCAACCCACTCCCAAAAAACAATCAGCCACTGAAAACCCTATGAATAGCAGAGAAGCACTGATAATAGTGCTTCACCTGTTGAACGCAGGGTCATTATGAGTCAGACGCCGACTCGACAGCACCTAACAACAACAACAATTTGCTCAACAGAATCTGCCTATCAATATTGAAATCTTATTTGAGGATGAGTATCTAGCACTCCAGGTATACAAGAAATGATGGAAAGCTATACCATAAATAAAGTTTTCTTGGAACAAAGCCAACCTGTTATTGTCTATGAGTGTCTTTCCACAAAAAAGGGCAGAGCTAAGTATTTGTGCCTGAAGCGTATGGCTCTGCAAAGCATAAAATATTTGCCATCTGATTCTTTATAGAAAAAAATTGTCATTCTCTAATTTAGATAAATGTACCAAATCAGGTGGAAATTATGTGGATTAAGAGTTTACATAATTACCCCAATTAAAGACCCTAACATGGTTCACCCAGAAAGGTGGTCCATGCAATAGACAAAAATGTTGTGAATTAAAACAAAGAATGATACCAAGCTATCAACGTATGCTTTAGTATTGAGATGTGCCACTAACCTGAAGGTCAGGCCCACACACATGTTCAACAGTTCCAGGACACAAACTGACAAGACAATGCACTGCGTAATACAAGCACAAGACGGCCACTTCCTTAGACCCCAGGAACTTGGGGCTGGGCTTATCTTGGAATTTCTGTTGTTGTTAGGTGCCCTGGAGTCCTGCCGGACTCATAGTCTACCCTCATAGGGTTTGCAGTGGCTGATTGTTTCGGGATTGCCTGGAGAGTGGATTGCCACATCTTTCTCCCATTTTTACGGTGCTGGAAATCCGAACTCAGGACCTCAGAGACTGCAGAGCAGGGCTCTACCAATTCAGCTAAATCACAGCCCCTTGGAATTCCTAGTACCTCGCATATCATCAAGGTGGATAAGTTTTCTGACTGAATGAGTGAAAACCCAGTACCATCCTATGGCCCTCCCAGTGGCATGCAAACTCTTTTCAACTTTGTTCTGAAATCATTGTCACACCCTGAGCTCTGGCCTCCAAAGATGGCTGGCCCTTCCCTAGCTGGGTAACTGAACCAGCCCACCCAAGGAGAGGGGCAGGGGCACTTGTTCACCTTGCTAGTCACCTGCCTAGACCCCTCCCAGGCGGAGGCAATACCTGTACTCGCGCTCCTGCAGGATCTCCACCGGGTCCAAGCCTTGCGGTTTCTGGATGGGGCTGATGCGGCTCTGCTTCTGTTGCAGCTGCAGGACGGGTGAGGGCTGTCCCGGGGCGGCCTGCGGCACGGAGGGCCCGGGCACGGCGGCCGCCGGGGGCTGCGCAGAGGCTGGGGGCGCAGGCGAAGGCCGGCCGCTGGACGCAGGTGCCGGAAGCTTCTGAGGGGTGCCGGGGCTGCTCAGCAGCTCCGGCCCCGGGCCTGTAGGACAAGAGGACATGGGTAGGACAGGGCAGGCAGAAGGGCGCCGCCTGCGGGCCGCACTCGGCTCCCAATACCCTTGGGGCCCAGGGATAAGGACTGCCAAGTGTCTTAAATCTTAAACACCTGGGGGAGAGAAGGCAAAAGGAGACCAGGAAGGAGGGAGGAGAGGGCAGGAAAGGAAAGGAGGCAAAGGAAAAAGAAGAAAAAGAAATCTGGTATCTATTGCCATAGGGAAATGGTATTCACTAAGGTTCATTGCTTAAAATGGTAAAAAAAAAAAAAAAAAAAAAAAAAAAAATATGACTCGTGTAATAAACTGATTAGGGAAATGATGGGCTATCTTTTAATTTTGCACACTACAGCGAGGTTTTAAAAAGAATTCTAAGTGCATTCAAACTTCAGGAAAGTAAGAGTTACAACAACGAGATGCAATGTGGGTATGATCCTAATGTCAGTTTGCAAACTGCACTGCAAGTCCCTTTACTGCAGACCTCTTCCCAATCGTATGTCCCCACTTTGAGAACCAAAATTTTAAAAGGCAAAGTATTTGCCTGTCTTCTAAGATGATTTAAAAGGAGCTCACATCTTTCCTTATTGACCTTTAACGCATACTTTAGGCTTAATGAATGACTCTCAGAACTTAATTTTTTTTCTTTTTTTTACTATATATTAGCAACTATTTCTGAAAACATTCAATGTCAGGAAAAAAACTGCTTATTTTACCTAATAAAAATTAATAAATATTAAGATTCAATAGAGCATTTTTCTCATGTTATCAGAAGAAAACAACATGCAATCTTTAAGCTTGCCAGAATCTTTAAGCATTATTAAATTCATTTAAAGTTATTTTCCACACCAAACCTGATAAGTTTAAATTAATTGATAAGCATAGATCTAAAAGAAGCATTCCATCTTTCCACTCAGGTGAATTTTTAGTTACCTTAAAGTTATAAATAAGATTAGTGAGGCTACCAGGTGAGTTAGTAAATTTTAAAAATCTTAGTAAGTAGATGTTAAAGATACTAATAGGCATTCTTCCAAGTGTTTCCTATAGCCTTTCTGAGAAAAAAAAAATTACTTGGAATGGAAATAATTGTATACTTCAGAATGACATAGTAATTAACCATACAAAGAAATATATTATGAAAAAATGGAACACATTTATTCAATTTCCAACAAACACCAGGTAGAAAGGGGCTTAAATGACAATACAAAGAAAGCTATACGCAAACATTTTGACAGGAGGAACTTGAAAAATTAATACAAACTGCTTAGCAATCTACACTGTGTGTTGAACTAGATTGTGTGTGTGTGTGTGTGTGTGTGTGTGTGTGTGTGTGTGTGTGTGTTGTTCTTTCTTTCCCCTCCTTCTGAAATTAGGAAAAATTTTCTAAAAGATATAGAACTAAATATGATTTCTTCTTAAGGTAATTAGTAGTCCTGATTCTAGGGGCCGATGAAAAAATCTTGGGGGTGTGAGTGAGAAATGAATGTCTTTTTATGTATTTTTTTTAATCTCAGGTGTTTGTTTTTTTTTTTTATTTCAGGTATGTACCATCATAATAAAAAGGTTTTTTGTTCAGGTAATACTTTGGGGTATTTTTTCTGAAATGGAGATATTTTACATAATGCATAGCTTTTCATGTCTACAGCTATACCACCCTGGTGTCCAATTCTGTCTAATCTCAGAAGCTAAGCAGGGTCAGCCTGGTTAGTACTTGGATGGGAGACTGCTTAGTATACAGGGTGCTGTAGGCTTGGGAGAAGGACCTGGCAGCCCACTCCTGAAATAATCAGCCATCAAAAACCCCATGAATAGCAGAGAAGCACTGACAATAGTGTTTTGCCTGTTGTACATAGGGAAGCTGGTGCCTAACAACAACAACAATAAGATAATATCACAATAATTACTTTAAATTCAGTTTTCAAATTGTTTTTCCTTCTTTTAAAGGTCAAATTATTTAAAATGCCTTTATTGTATAATAGTGTTACAGGCTTCTCTCATTCTAGTTGCGCTCTTCTTTAGTACTATTGCCTATAAATCCCCATGCAGAAGTCTAGGATTCTTTGAGGTATATTCTAGCCACTATTTTCAAAAACATATTTAATCGAGCTAGGCATGGTGGTGCACGCCTGTAATCCCAGCAGCTCGGGAGGCGGAGACAGGAGGATCCTAAATTGAACTCAGGACCTCAGAGACTACAGAGCAGCGTTCTACCAACTGAGCTAAATCCCAGCCCCCATATATACATAGTTAGCCTTATTTGATCATTAAGTATAAAGACATTTTCATGTGCTTAATTCATCCTAAACATTGAAAAACAGAGAGAGACCTGAACATGGACTTACAGTAGATTTAAATGTCTAATTTAAAAGTATTTTAAGTTGCTGGGCACTAAATAGGTACATTTTTAAAGCCCTTTATCTTTCCAGAAATAAAGGATAAGTTTCAACTCAGCTCTACCTCTTACTAGCTGTGTGAGCCTGAGTGAGTTACCTAACTTCTCTGGGCTCAGTCTCCTCATCTGTGAATGGGGATGATAACAATGCCTATCTCATATGGTGGTTGTGAGGGTTTAATGAAATAATGTGCCTACATACTCAACCTTCAACTCCTTTCATCTTTATTGCCCCCAAGGACAGGGAGGTAAGAAGTCCAATTTAACTACTGTATTCACACAGAAAAACTCCATATCAAAAGAAAGGCATTTTAGGAAATTTGGTACTGTACTAACTGGTAACTTTGGGAATATTCTTTTCTATAGCAAATTTCAACATGTTTCTACAGTTTAACACGTCTCAACACAAGTACTTGGAAAGTCTACTTGCCATGTTCTTCCTACTAGTCTATAAGCAAACTACATTTCCTAACTGAGTATCCCAAGCTCATTTATTGCATGGGTCTATAAGAAGTACAATCACAGTGCTCCTTAGAAACGAGGATGGCTAGACTGCGTCTAATGTATTTTGGACATGTTGTCAGGAGGGATTAATGCCTGGAGAAGGACATCATGTTTGAGAGAGTGGCACATCAATGAAAAAAAGGAAGCCCTTCAACTAGATGGACTGACACATTGGCTGCAACAATAGGCTTAAACATAATAAAGACCGTGTGCCTGGAACAGTGTCAGGGAGTGTTTCATTCTATTCTACATGGGGTTGCTATGAGTCGGACTTGACTCGATGGCACCTAACAGCAGCAAATTTTCTCTACCCTCCAAGAGATTGAATAAATACTTTTATTTTCAGAAACTAGGGAACTGAATGCAGTTTGCTGCAATTAGGCCCAGAATGTAGCTACCTATTCATTATGTTCTATGCCTGTCTCCCAGGTGGCTTATGTACCAGGAGGGCACTTGCCTGGCCAGGTTTGCTCTCTAGCCCCAGAAACTACCTGCTCTGCATCAGACACTGGTGGTGTGCTACATCTGACCTTTCCTTGATATTTCCAGATAAATACAACTTACATTCTTTAGTTTATCTCTTACCCCTCTCCAACATAAGCAATTTAGGTTTAATTGTCAGAGGTACAAAATGCCATCTGCTTCCCCTTCAGCCCTCCCCTTAGGAGTTAAAAGTGGAGCCATGCCTGGCCCTCTGCAAGTGGGTCCCAGCACTGCTTAGGGGTCTTCAGTATATGCACCCCCACCTCATCAGGCCTGATTTGAAGAAGTGGGGTAACAAACATGTTAAAATACCTAAGTCTCACATACACAGAATTTCTGTGTATTTGCAGCTCCCACTTGGCACTCAGTCTCTGTATTCAGTAGGAATTTAAGCAGTTTCTACAGGTTGGAAAAAATAAATGCAATGACTGAGTATTTAAATTGAGAATACCAAGAAATTTCACATGCCAAAAAATAAAGGGAAGGGGAAGGGACAACCACTGAAAGAAAAATAAGCAAAAAAACCTTTCATTTTCTATCTCATCTTCCCCAGACCACAACTTTTTCAGTTCCCACTTTTAATTTGCTTTAATCCTTCAAAGGAAAAGTGAATCAAAATGTGTGTTAGACTTGAGTGGTGTCCACAGGACCAAGGATACATTCCATAGCAAGAGGGGCCGACACGTTCCAGGGGAAGCCGCTTCGGAGCTGGGTGTTTGGTGTGCAATGTCTTAAGCCACAATGGTGGCTAAGACGATGTACTTTTGGTTGATTTTAACTTTGGACGAGGTTTGAGGCAGGCTACCCTAGCCCAAAGTATTCTCTTCACCCAAGAAGAACACCAGGGCTGGGTGCCATGGTGACTTGGAAGGCTGAGGTAAGAGGATGCCACATTTGAGGCCAGAAGCAACCTGCCCAAATTAATGAGACTTAGTCTCAAAATAAAACAAACAAATAAATAAATAGTTGGGGGTATAGCTCAGTGGTAGAGCACTTGCCTAACATGCATGAGGCCCTGGGTTTAAACCCCCAGTATATTGGGGGGGGGGGAAAAAAAACACTAGGAAATGAGACAAAAGAAAAACAAATACAACTACCTCCAGATAAGTGGACATACTAAAATTTATTTTTTTCCTGAAAGATTAGCAAGTGTATTTCTAATCAATTTTATGCTTTTTAAAAATAAAAGAAAGGGAAATAAACAATAAAGTCTAATGTTAACTTTAAAATAGTTTTGCCTTACTTTGTCCTAAATGCCAATCTAAAAAATATACCTTTGTCAAGTAAGGCCATCTGTCTCCCTGTGAAGTGAGACTTGTGGACAAGTTCTGCAATGCTGTCAGATCGATGCTCCCACCTGTGGCAGGAATGGATCATCCTATTTGAAAGAAGTATCTTCTTTTCCTCTTTCACCCACAACTTCCTTGTCCCCTCTGCTGGAAAACCATATCTGCTTCACATATTTTCATTTCTTTTTCTTTTTTTTTTTTTTTTTTTGCGGTACTGGGGGTTGAACCCAGGGCCTCACACTTGCATGCTTTGCAAGTGCTGTACCACTGAGCTGCACGCTTAGCCTATTTTTAAACTTTTTTGAAACAGGGTCTTGCTAAATTACACAGACTGCCTCTGGTCTCAAACTTAGGATCCTCCTTTGTCTGCCTCCCCAGCCGCTGGTATTACAGGCATGTGCCACTGCACCCGGCTCAAATATTTTCATTTCTAATGAAGTCTAACTGTTGGGAAATACAAAAGACATGAGCAATGGGTAACAAAATGGAGTCACTCGGATGACAGGAAGATAGAAGTATCGGAGGTGAGTAACGATAATAATAATTTAAAAAAGATCCCTCTCTTCTGGAAATGGTCCAGAAAATGTATGCACAATTGGGCTTATTAGGACATGAAGTATTGATTATATACATGTGTCCAGATAACTGAAGCTTTATCCTTTAAATTTTACTACTTCATTCAGTCTCATTATTTTAACCTTAGCTGAAAAGGTTTCTCAAAAGAGTAATTCAGTTTCCTAGTTTCTTAAACTATGATGTGGGATCTTTTTCTGCTGAATTTAAGTCATATTAACAAAAAAAAAAATAGCAATGTCTACGGAGGCCTGTGACAAGGTGATACCTCAGGACGAGTGACATGGTCAGTGGATTTCACCCCTAGAGCGAGACTACTATCTTTTGAGAGGTTCAGACTTTGCTCCCTCCTCTCCATCAAGCTGTCAGCTCTGGTTGTGACCATCTGGCCTTTGCTTAAAGCTCTTTTAGTTAACACTGCTCCCACACCAAGATGTGGGAGACAAAGGGAACCAACTCTGTTGACAGCGTCTGGAGTCAGAGTAACAGCACTCTACATAAGAAGCTGAGCCCGGCGCAGTGGCGCACGCCTGTAATCCCAGCAACTTGGGAGGCCGAGGCAGGAAGATTGCAAGTCGAGACCAGAGGCGGTCTGCGTAACTTAGCGAGACCCTGTCTCAAAAAAAAGTAAAAGTGTAAAAAAGAAAAAATGGGCAGAGGGTGCAGCTTAGTGGTACAGCACTTGCAAAGCATGCAAGCGCCAAGCCCTGGGTTCAACCCTCAGTACTGCAAAAAAAGAAACTGAGATATTCCACTCTTTACACACAGGAGTAAGTCTTGCATTTTTGGTACACAGACTTTGAAACTGATGTTTTCCCTTGTTTTGAGAATTTTGGCCAGAAAAGAGCACATGTGAGGATATGGGGGAGAATGTGAGCTCTTGAGTGAGACTGCTGGTCTGGATCCTGACTCTCCCTGCAAATGCGCAATGTGTGACACATGCAAAGCACCTCTTGCTAAGGGTGGGGTCCAGTGAGGTACCCGCACTCGGTGAGTCTCAGCTACACACATGCGTACGCATACATACATTTTTCTTCTATCTAGCTACCTTCTTGAGAGCTTAAGTTTTATCATTTTAAAACCTGTTGAGGGTTCAAACTGCCGTATTCTTCGTGGTTTCTTTGGATGGCTTTTTCAGTCCTACGGTTTGGTCCTATATGATTCTCCATCTACCTAATGGCTTCATGGTAGCCACACAGAAATATGGATATGAAATGATATATTTTTCGTTCTTTTAAAAACCCATTGTTAGCCTGGAACCATAGCAAATGCTTATAATCCCAGTGACTCAAGAGGCTGATGCAGAGGTATAGCAAGTTCAAGGGTAGAGGCAGCCTGCCCACCTGTCCAACTCAGCAAGACCCTGTCTCAATATAAAAATTTTAAAAATAAGAAATAAAAAAGGGTTTAGAGGTGTAGCTCAGTAGAGTATTTGACTAGCATGGCAGGGGCTCTAGGTTCAATTCCCTACTACTCCTAAAAAAAAAAAAAAAAGGAAAGAAAGAAAGAAAGAAAGAAAAAAGAAAATGAAAAGGCTACAGTCTGAATGTTTATGTCACATTTCTGTATGTTGAAATCCTAATGCCCAAGTATCAAGAGGTGGGGCCTTTGGGAGGTGATTAGGTCATTGGGGAAGAGCTCTCATGAATGATTTTAATGCTTATATAAAAGGCCCCAGGACTGGGAATTAGCACAGTTAGAGTACCACTCTGCAGTCTCTGAGGTCCCGGGTTCGATTCCCAGCACCACAAAAATGGGAAAAGGACATGGCAATGCACTCCTGAGGCAATCCTGAAACAATCAGCCATTAAAAACCCTATAAGTGTCCCTATGAGTCAGATATGACTCAATGACATCTAACAACAACAATATCATAAACGGCCCCAGAGAATTCCCTCAGCCCTTCTACCGTATGAGGCCACAGTGAGGAGGTACTATTTATAAACCAGAAAGCAGGCCTTCACCAGACACCAAATCTTCTAGCGCCCAAATCTTGGACTTCCCAGGCTTCACAACTGTGAGAAACAAGTTTCTGTTGTTTTCAATCCACCCAGTTTACCATATGTTGTTATAATAATTCAAAAAAACTAAGATACCCATTCTTTTTCTTTGTTTCTTTTCTTTTTCCTTTTTTTCCTTTTTTTTTTTTTCATTTCCTTCCTTTTCTTTTTTTCTTTCTTTCTTTCTTCCTTTTTCTTTTTCTGTGGTACTGGGGGATTATCCCAGGGCCTCACATACGCTAGACAAGTGTTCCACCAATGAACTGTACCTCCAGCCCCTCTTTTATTTGTTATTTTGAGACAGAGTCTCATTAATTTATATAGGCTGCTTCTGGCCTCAAACTCATGATCCTCCTGCCTTAGCCTCCCAAGTAGCTGGGATAATAGGTATGCACCATGGTGCTCATCCAAGATACCCATTTTTAATGCTTCATCTACAGTTAACAAAATGAGTTCATCTTTTAGGCATTTCTAAGAAACACAAACTTAAAAGGCAGAATATTAAAAAAAAAAAAAAATCTGAATTCTTTCCCATTTTCCATGTCCTAAAACTTAGGAAGAGAACCAGAATCGACAACTAATTGTTCTCAGGGACCAACAGGTCAGGGCTTGACCAAGTGAGTGGAAGGCATTCATGGGAGATAGTATCAATATCTAGGGAGCATCCTATTCTCTACAATCCAAAGCTCTCATCAAAGCCAAACGAAAACTCTCTGCTTATCCAGTTCTTAACAAAGACTACCATAAGGAAAACAACTTTCATGGACGATCACTCTATAGACCCTTGTACCTGATTTTGATCATGGGGATCAACCTAGACCTCCAGAAGTGCATGCAAAGGACTAAGTCACCTCTGTCTGTTGCATAGTATCACAGCTTCTGATTTTATCCCAGGGAGTCTAATAGGCTGTGTGGAATCTGTACTCAAATATGAACAAACATTATTGATGTTTCCATCATACAAAGCCTCTGACAATAATAATGATGAGGATCATAATACTACAGTCAGGCTTCCATATCTGTGGGTTCTATGTCCGTGAATTCAACCAATCACAGCTAGAAAATACTCAGAAAAAAAGTCCATAATCCTGGCGACTCAGGAGGTGGAGGCATGAGGATCACAAGTTTGAGGCCAGAGGCCTCCTGTGCAACTTAGACTTTCTCAAAATTAAAAACAAAAAATGGGCTAGGGGTGCAGCTTAGTGGTAGAGCACTTGCCTACCATGTGTGATCCCTGGGCTCAGCCCCCAAGTACAACAAAGAAAAAAAGAAAATACTCAGAAAAAAATTGTGTCTGTATTGAACATGTACAGACTTCCTTTTCTTGTCATTATTTTCTAAACAATACAGTATATAGCAACTACTCACATAGCATGCACATTGTATTTGGTTTCATAAGTAATGTTATTTTTGTTGTTGTTAGGTGCCATCGAGTCAGTATCCGACTCATAGCGACCCTCATAGGGTTTTCAATGGCTGATTATTTCGGGATTGCCTTGGGAGTGGACTGCCAGGCCCTTCTTCCATTTTTTGCGGTGCTGGGAATTGAACTCAGGGCCTCAGAGACTGCAGCGCAGCACTCTACCAACTGAGCTAAATCCCATCACTATAAGTAATATAGAGATGATTTAAAGTATACAAGAGGATGTGCATAGGTTTATGAAAAATACTACACTGTATTTTATATAAGGGACTTGAATATCATAGACTCTGATATCCAATAGAAGTCCTAGAACCAGTCCTCCTCAGACTGTGAGGAATAACCATAACTTAAAGAATAATCCCACGTAGGAAATCTACTTTATATTCTCATGCCAGAAATGGCTTTGTGTTCTCCGAGAAGCTAGTAAGCAACCGCATTTTGAATGCTGAGAAGAGGTACATGATCTCGTCTCCTTGTGGCTGTGTCAGGAAACTCAAATCACCTTTGAAACTCAGCCACAGAAACTATGAGGGCTCCTGTGGCCTCCACATTCCTGACCTTGATTTCTTACTTCCTTTTGTCTTTTTTCTTGTTTCTCATCTTCTACTAGACAATAATTTTACTATACGCATGCACCTTTATAAGTTTCCTCAAAGGCTTTTCCCAACAAAAAAGGGAAAAAATAAATAAATCAACAAATATAAAATGGCTCAGGATGGGGGCCCATTCAAGCAAGGAGTTTGGTTGATGGAAGGCAGCGAATATAGGGGCTCCCAACCTGGAATGTGCGGATGGGCTTCTAAGCAACCTTGGATCTCTTGAAAGATTCAAAATCACAGGTGAGTGTGCCTTTTTCCTAGGTCCATAGCTTACATGAGAGTCTCCAAGGATTAAGAAATACTGCTCTAATAGCAGGAGGAAACCAAGAATCTCAAACAATCTAAGTGGAACAAGAAAGGAGAGGTATGACAAAGGGCTAAGTGAGCCCCAGGCTCCCACCAACCCAGCGCTTCTGTGTGTGAGCAGGCTTTCTTATCCGAGCTGGACCACGGCAGGATTCACTTGGTTGTATGTTAACCTACCAGATGGTCTGTTGTAGCTAATAAGAGCTGGCTGCTGCTGCTGCTGTTGTGGCTGTGGTTGTGGTGCCTGCTGCTGCTGCTGCTGCTGCTGCTGCTGCTGCTGCTGCTGCTGTTGCTGTTGCTGCTGCTGTTGTTGTTGTTGTTGCTGCTGCTGCTGCTGCTGCATGCCAGGCAACGTCCTTTTCCCCTGGACTGCAAGCTGCAGTGTTTCAGGGAGGGGCTGGCCCCGGGCCAGCATTTTGTAAGCTAAAATCTGAGCTCGAAGCTGATGCAGCTGGACAGGACTGAAAGGTGAGGGACCTCGGTTGGACTGGTTCATCGCCTGCAGATCACCTGGGATGAGGGGCCCCGACTGGCTCGGGGGCATCTGGGGTGGGGTTGGGCCTCCTCCAGATATAGGGCTGGAGACGTGCTCTGGAGCTCCCAACGGAGATGGGTGAGGTGACATGTAACCTAAAATAAAACACAAAGAGATCACAGGCTGCCCCAGATGACCCTAAAAGAGAGATACATTCCTAAATACTCTGATAATTTTCCAGAACAACCCTATATAATAGAGATTTGAATTATGTGTAATTTAATAATACATATCATTTAGAAGTTTATAGTACATACTTTATATATGTTATGTAAAATTTTCTAATAGCTACATAAAAAAGCAGGTAAAGTTAATTTTAATAATATGGTTTATTTAAACTAACATATTCAAAATATTAGTATTTCAAAATGAAAAAGTTACTCATGAGCTACTTTGTATTCTTTTCTTTCATACTAAAGGCAGTAAGTATTTTATACTCATAGCACATCTCAATTTGGACTTGCCACATTTGAAGCAATCAATAGCCACTTGTACTCTAGAAGGCAAAATGTTAATGGATGTTGTAGAACTAAAAGAAAGGCACCAAAGGACAGGACCATACATTAAAAGTACCTTCAATCTAGACAACAAAACATGAAGGCATCTAATATAACCCAGTGGGGAATAAAGAGTGTCTTATGAGGAGAGTAGTATTTATAATTATGCAAGTTGATACTAATTTGCAATTATTGAGGGCCTACATGTTGTAGGCACTGTGCAAAGGACTATATACACTATCTAACTTGAGTTCTCCCCAGAAGCAGAGACTGATCCAAGGATAAACTACAGGTGATTTATTTGGGAGGTGCAAGGACACTTTCCAGGGTATGGAAAGGTGATATAAAGTAGGTACAGCTGCCAATACAATGATGTATATTATCAAACCAGCTGCTGCAGTGGGTCTTGAAGATTAATCCAGTATAGAAATTCTAAAATACAAGATAAATAAATTGCCTTTAAGCCTGCAGTGGTAGCCCTGTGGCATCCGATCCCGTCAGATCTTGGAAGCTAAGCAGGGTCGGGCCTGGTTAGTACCTGGATGGGAGACCACCTGGGAACACCGGAAGCTGTAGGCTTGGGAGAAGGACTTGGCAACCCCCTCCCAACAATCAATCTGCCATTGAAAACCCTATGAACAGCAGAGAAGCACTGATAATAGTGTTTCCCCTGTTGTACAGAGCGTCGCTATGAGTCGGATACGGACTCGACGGCACCTAACAACAACAACAACAACAACAAATTGCCTTTAATTATCCCAGGGAAGAAGTTAAGAAGTTGGGGTACTTAGAGTCTTATAACTAGTCCCTGGTTATGTCACTAGTTAGCACTAAAGCTCTAGGGTTATGGTCTCCTGAGGACTTTTCCATTGTGGGTAAAGTGGGTGTCAGCAGGTAGAGGTCAACCAAAATGGTGACCCATGGAAATCAGGCAGGTAGGAGTATAGAAATGGTAAGGGGAGGCCCAAGGGCATAGGGGAGCGCATATACTGACTGCTACAAGAACCTTCACCCTTCGCAACAACTCTAGAACGTATGTTCTGTTACTTTATTTGTTAAAGTGAGGAAACTGAAGCTCAGAAAGTAAGTTTCTCAAAGTTACACAAGTAAATCTTGGCAGGTCTAAGATTTAAACCAAGGTCTGTCTGGCTCTTTCCCTAATTTAAGTTTTGCTATGCAAAAATAAGGATTTAAAAGCTTCAAAGATCTCATTGAGCACCACTTAGGATATTGTAATATAAAAATGAAAGTAACCTATTGGGGTTAGAAGAGATTTAAGGGAGAAATTTAAGAACACTTTTCTTGGGGAAGAAAAACCAAAATGCAGAAAAATTTCAGGGAACTTATTTCAGTAGATGATGTCCATAGCCTGGCCAAACAATTCCTAGAAAAACATATGACTGAATGTTCTGGGAGAGAGATCCAAGATGAAGATGGGAACAAAGTGACCTACAGAGATCCAAAAGGCTACGCTAGGTTCAAAGATGGTCCCAATTTTAATAAAGTCAATGGTATCCCAAAACATACCAGGAACACACATGAAAACTCCTTGTCCTTTAATAAGCACACACATTTCACAATTACCCTGGTTGTTTATTAGATAATATATGCTTGAACCTATGAACTGAAAGAGCTTTACATACATTTGTGCACAGTCACAGAAGTTCAAGGATATGTAACCTCCTCTGACTGAGGACTCACTATTGCCATTCTCTCGAGACCAAAGAAAATAAAGGATACAGTTATTTTACCTCCAATTTGTCATTTGGAGAGGGAAGCAAATTTGACCTGATCCCCTGAGACAAAATTGGTCTCGTTCTATTAATTGGCAAGAAGTAGAACCCCATTTAGGAGACTCTTACCTGGAAGAGACATGGAAGAATGCTAAGTCTCATTCCCCAAATCTGTACTCCATGAGGGAGCAGAAAAACATTCCACAATTAGAGGTCTAGTTAGTTGGTTATATAAGCTAGCCAAGAAAATCTCCCTGAAATTAGCCTGCAAGAGTAGCAGAAATTTAAATCCCAACGTGTTGTCATTTATAATAATAAACATTTAGAAGATTTAATCAATAACATATTCTTAAGTTTAGTTACTAACATTTTTCCTTTGTAATTAGGCTTGCTTGCATATATCTCTTAATTATAGTGCTGGTGAAAAAGGGTAGTTTGTTCCTTATATACCTCTCGTGATAGTCCTCAATCTCTGACAAGGAGGATAAACTTCCCACCACAGAAATTTACATTTTCATAATAGAACGAGTACTACAGCAGTTAAAATGGGTCATGTATCTTCTGCTTTCTGGTCCTTCCTATTTCCTAATGTCAATTATAAGCTCACTCACAAGTCATAGGGTACCTTATACCATGGACCCAAATATTAGACAACCCAGACTAAATTCAACTGCATAAAAGTGATGAAGAAATCACTCTTTTAAACTACAAACAAGCCTTCATTATGAAGGGGAGACAATATCAAGCCAATGTTGTAAAGGTGAGACAATTGCCTTAAGCACAAGGACTCAGACTCAAACTCTGCTATGGTTTGGATCTGGAATGTCCCCCAAAGGCTCTTATGTTGAAGGCTTGGTTTTCTACTTTACACTCTTGGGAAGTGGAAGAACCTTTAAGCAGAGGGGCCTAGCAGAATGAAGTTACACTGAAGGCACACCTTTAAAGGGGCTTTCGGGACCCCAGCCCCTTCCTGTTGCTTTCTCTGCTTCCTGAGTGCCGTGAGGTAAACAGGCCTCCTTTACCACCTTCTGCTAATGATGTACTGTGACACCCAAGGCAACAGAGCCACCACATGGGCTAAAATCTCTGACATCATGGGCCAAAATAAACCTTTCCCCCTGCCAAATTGTTTATATCAGATATTTTGTAAACTGATATAAAGCTGATTTACACATCTGGCCACTCGAATATGAATACACCAAAAAAATTACCTCCAATTTGACCAGAGAAAAATTGGGAGCAGAATAAAAATCATTTTCCAGACTTAAGCAATACAGTAAATTTTTACTTCAAATTTAATAAGAAGAAACTGGGGGAGGGAAGAAATTATTCTCCAAAATTTACAGAGGATGTTAATAGAATCATTCTGCCACAGTATGACATTAAAGATACAGCAAGGTCTCAGCTACAGAGAGATGTTTTTTTTCTACATGAGTAGCATTCCATAAAACTTGAGGAAGAACAGAATGTAAATGATGCAACAACATAACATATTTTGGTAATTACCCTTAGTTGAGAAAACAGAGTGAAGAAATTGCCTCAGAGTGAATATACATTTGTCTGAAGAAGACAATGTTGATTTAGATTCTGCTCTTTCTGAAATCTTGTTTGATTTCTTCATTCAAAAGTAGTCAAAAGTGGCAGCTTTCCTCCCCTGGTCTTCAAGGGCCATTATCTCCCCAGTGTCACCTTGCCTCGGAGAGAAGCAATAAGCTCTCTCCTACTAATAACCTCAAACTTGTAAGTGCCAATTTTATATGCACTTTCTACACACACACACACACACACACACACACACACACACACACACACGTTAAATATTATATACCTGCCTATGAAGGCCTTTTCTAGCCAATGTGCTAAAAATAAACAATGTTATCATTGGGACCATAAGGTACACAATTCAGTACTTATTGAAGGAAATGGTTTTGCTTTCTAACCAATATTCTAAAGTAACCTAATTGGTTGTTAGGTAGTTAAAGCTGGCAGCCTTCTGATCAATACCATATCTCTCTGTACTTGTGTGTTTAGAAATGGATTTCTACAATAGAGTTTTTTTACATGCTATTACCCAGTCTAAGGGCTGGGGTTTAGCTCAGCTGGTAGAGTGCTGCTCTGTACTCTGAAGCCCCAGGTTTGATCCCCAATACCACAAAAACAGGAGAAGGACCTGGTAACCCACCCTTTAAACAATCCTGAAACAATCAGCTGTTGACAACACTATTAACAGCAGAAAAGCACTGACATAGTGTTGTGCATGGCACAGTGTCAGTGAGAGTTTTGTTCTGTAGCACATAGGGTGGCTATGAGTCTGACCCCACTCAACAGCACCTAACAACAACAAACCTAGAAGTCTAAATTCTTTTTAGATCATTATACAGAATAAGATTGCACTATGCCAACACTGTTTTATTCAAAAACATTCCTTTAAGTAACTTATTCCTCAGTCTATAATGCACTTTACTATTTCAGAGAATAACGTTATATTAATTCTGACTCCTTTGAATGCGAGTAATTATAACTTACAGACTTATATAAAAATTGAGATCTATTTAAAATTGTTCACTTTTTAATGCATGGATTTATTTCTATATTTAATTGAATACAATTCACTAAGCATCCATCTAGTCATGTGCTAGATATCATGCCAAGTGTTGGAGATTCCAAGATAAATAAGACAACATTTTCAAGTTGAAGAAGGAAGCCAAGCAATCAGAGAAATTTTAAGAGAAATAAAAGTAGAACTGCTCTCAATTATGATTTGTGAACTTAACATGTTTTTGGGTTTTTTGTTGCTTTGCTTGTTTTTGTTTGTTTGTTCATTGTATGGGGGCTTTCCTACAGCATCATCTCTAGAGGTACTACAGTGCCAGGAGGAGAAAGAGCAAGCACCTGGCTTTAAGAATCACTGAATGTAACTCATTTATACCTCCCAGGAATTGAAAATGATATTTACATTAGCTCTATGAACACATCTGGCCTCTTAGAATTTAAATAATAAAATCAGAAGCACGGTTTTAATTCATTCTCAACACCAAGTGAGTCAAATTTTTTCTTCCATTGCTGAAAAAAGTCACAAGGCTTCAGACTCTTTTTCTGACATGGTCAAGATTTTATGAGTAATCTCTGACAATTATGCCTGCCTGCCAACAAAATTCAGATCAGAGTCTGGGGTGTTCAAAAGCCTTTGCAAATATTAGTGGAGAGGCGCTCTAATATCAGCCTCCTTGACGTGTGTACTTATATTTCAAAAAGAAAACAACTGTGGATACATTTCTCTAAGTCTTCATAGTCAAGGTCTTTCCTCTGATAGATCTGACCACAGCTGGAGGAAAAACTCGCACATACTTAATTATACGGGAGTATATATGTTGTTGTTATTATTGTTGTTGTTGTTGTTAAGTGCCACATATAAACCATAAGCTTTGCATTAGAATATCTACGTATCAGTGTCAATTAGTACTAGATTAGCACATGTCCTTCACATGTGAAGAGGCCACACAATGATTCTAAAATCAGGTTACAGTGTATTTAAAAATTAAAAGCCTTTGAAATATCTTAATATGCCTCAAAAGTGATGGAAGGAAAAATAACATGTAAGGCACATAGAACAAAAGAAATAACCTATTTGTTGATTTGGCCATTGTTGTCAGTTGAATTGTATCCCCTCACCCTCTGAAGCCTGCAGCTATACCACCCTGGCATCTGATCCAATTAGATCTCAGAAGCTAAGCAGGGTCAGTCCTGGTTAGTACTTGGATGGGAGACCACCTGGGAATACCAGGTGCGGTAGGCTTGGGAGAAGGACCTGGCAACCCACTCCTAAAAATCAATCCACCCTTGAAAACCCTATGAATAGCAAAGAAGCACTGACAATACTGTTTCGTCTGTTGTATCTAGGGTCACTATGAGTCATACCCCAACTGGATGGCACCTAACAACAACAACACCCTCTGAAAAAGAAATATATTGATGTCCTAACCCCTTCCACCTGTGAATGTGACCTCATTTGGAAATAGGGTCTATACAGATGTAACCAAGTTCAAAATGAAGTCATATTGGATTAGGGATTACCCTAAAGCAAAGAACAGTATCTTTATAAAAGAGGGAAATATGGACACAGAGACAGACATGGCGGAAAAAAAAAAAAATGCCAAGTAACAATGGAAGCAGAGACTGGAGTGAAGTGGTTCATCTCTATGCCCAGGAATTCCAAGGATTACTGGTAACTGTCAGACTAGGAAGAGGTAAGGAGAAGCCTCTTCCCTAAGGCCTTCAGAGATAGCTCAGCTCTGTTGATACCTTGATTTTTAACTTCTGGCCCCTACAACTGTGAGAGAATAAATTTGTTTCAAGCCATTCAGTTTGTGGTCATTGATATGGTATCCCTAGGGGATTATATAGTCATCCACTGGCAATGACAGGTCATTTCACTGCCAGGAAATGCCGCTTTATATACGAAATGTAAGTGTGTAACTCAAGGGATACAGATGGTTCATCTTGTCTTCACATCTATACTGCTATCAGCAGGCAGATCTGGATTCTTTTCTGGCCCTATCACTTACTGGATATGTACACTTAGGGAAACAAAGTGAATTCTCAGAGCTTTAGCTTCCCCATTTATAAAACAGGGGTAACATCCTTTACCTTACAAGATCATGGTAAAGATTCTGGATAAAGCACATAAAGTACTTTGCAGCATGCTTGGATACATGGTGGCTAGTAAAATGGCTAGGACATTCGAAATAAAATTGCCCATATAATTAGAATGTTGTTTCGGTAAGGATTGGGATGGATTTCATAGGGAAAATAAGCTGGCTGGATTCAACCTTCCTTAAATACTTTCCTTGGAAATCACAATTAAAATATTCAGTAGGAAAGACTGAAAGACTATGGTATGGAACTAAAAACAAATGAGTGGCAGACACAAACCTTGGCTGTGTTGATCCATTGGACTCTGGGGAGGGCCCATTCCCGGGTGAGGTGGTCGCATACCAGTGCCCTTCATGGATCCACAATGGATATCTTCTACAATCCCCTTGTCATGCATCCCTTCGATGGGCTGAAATAGTTAATGGGCATCAATTAGACACTTTTTTAAGGTACAGCTCTTCTGTCTGCAGTTTTAAGACCTTTCCCCAAAGTTTTCAAAGGTGGGGCATAATCATTTATTACCCACCTAATAGTGATATAATTTTATGCCTCATAATGGGGAGAAAAAAATATTATACCCATAGGATTGGCAACATCATCTGTAAGTCAAAAGATAAGGTTTTAAAAACTGTCACATTTTTCATGGGTCATGTCACAACCTACAAATAAAAGAAAAGCTCTGTTCACAAAGTAGACAAATACAAATTTTTCTTCCATACCCTTGCAAGTAGTCTTGAAACCTAGTATATTTTGAAGTTAGTCTGAAGGCTGAAGGAAGGCTATTTGAAATGTCTATGATACCTACTTTGGGTGACTTTTCTTCATTGGACAGGAAGGAACTATGTATGGAAAGTGAAAAGTTGAAATCAGAAGGTTCCATGGCAGTTGGGAAGAGAGGAACAGACAAGGCAGAGAAGTGAATGGGGGTGAGTACTGAAAAGGAAGGAGGATGAAGCAGAAAGCGGGATGCTCCAGAGGGAGGCAGACTGTGAAAGGTTAAAGGCACAGTTTGGAAATGATGAACATGGCTGAACCCAGGACTTGAGGCCCAGTATATGACAGACATGCAATGAATAGCTATTGAGCTGCTGTTAATCCAATCCAGAGTTGGGCAAGGGAGCATATGTTTGAAAAAAGGAAAAGTCTATTCCTCCCCAAAGTGTCATAGCAATTTTCAAAACAGCCTAAAAGGACTATTTCCAGGAGTTTATAGAAACCAAATGACTTCAAGCAAGAAAGTATGAGTGTTTGCAGTTTTGGAGAAAAGAAAGTTAATTTCTGCAGAGTCAAAAGCATGCACTTGAAAAGAGGAAAAATTTACCATAAAGAGGATGTTCAGAAGAAAAGTGGGAAGAATCTGGTATGAAGAGTGTCAATGAGTCTGTTAAATAGTAATAATAGGGAGGAAATCAAAGCAACACAGCAGATGTATTTAGGCCACTTGTTTATTTATTTCCAGTAACACTGAAAAGCAAAAAGCTGAAGCTCAGAGGGAGAAGGAGAAGCAAGACAAGGAATACAGCCACCTATAAAAAGAACAGAAGAAAGTGAAGGCATCTGGCCAGCAGGTGTGAGCTGTATGGGGTTCACTCAAGTTCCTATGCACATAAATGAGGGGCTGTGGGGGATTTGGGAAAGCAAGATAGAAAAACTTGCAAATCTCACAGGATAAAAGCAACACACAAAAAAAGGAATATCTATGAGGGGTAGCAAAAGTGTGATAAAGATGCTATGCAACAAATACAGATGGGATCAGAAGAGATAATAATCAATAAAACTATCCAATAAATAAATAGAACATGGCCCCAACTCTCATACACACTCTTAATCTTTCAATGTTTAAATAATAAATAAAGGGTAAATATTTCCTTCACACATTCTTTTCCATTTGGAAGATGAGGCATCCTCAAGACATTCTGAAATTCTGTAATTCATTTGGAGAAAGGTTTACAAATCAGACAGATCCAAACACAGCTCCCAAATTAACCTGAACATAAGATGATTTAATGGCTTCAATGTCAATATGTTCCCCCCAAGATATGATACAGAAAACGTGCAGCTTTATTTCAATAGATATCTGACAAGCTAAACATGGATTTAAAAAGCTGGGCACGGTGGCACATGCCTATAATCCCAGCGACTCGGGAGGCAGAGGCAGGAGGATTGCAAGTTCAAGACCAGAGGCAGTCTGCATAACTTATCAAGACCCTGTCTCAAAAAAAAGTAAAAAAAAAAAAAATGGGCGGAGGGTGCAGCTCAGTGGTACAGCACTTGCAAAGCATGTAAGCGCCAGGCCCTGGGTTCAAACCCCAGTACCACCAAAAAAAAAAAAAAAACATATATTTTAAAAAAGAGAGAAAGAGAACCTGGGGATAGATATTTCAGGGATATCCATGATGTATTTTTCAACGAAAGGAGGAAACTTCAGAGTAATGAATAGAGACAGTATGATTCTATTATGGGAAAAGAAAAGCAAAAACATCATACCTGTCTATGCATACCTGTGCTCATATGGTATTTTTACTGAACATGGAAAAAAGATAGAAATGCACGCATAAAATGCTGTCACATGGAATGAAACTACCATTAACCATTTTTTTATGTATCTCAGTACTGACTTTTCAAAATACACACATATTACTTTCTTAATTTGAAAATCATCAATTAACATTTTTTTAGGAATGGATCTTCCCTTTTGGGCTACCTTAAAACTTACATAAAGTCCTATATGTAATTAAAGGAAAGATTTGCGCTTTCTTACAGTAATCTTTTGGTTTTAAGCCAGTATCTTCTACTGCTTGTCTACTGTGATAGTCAAAGTTATGTGTGAACTTGATTGGGCCCCAGGATGCCCAGGTACGTGGTTAAACATTACTATCTAGGTGTGTCTGTGAGGGTGTTTCTGGATGAGATTAACATTTGAATTGATAGACTGAAGAAAGCAAATTGCCTTCACCAATGTGAGTGGACACCATCCAATTCATGAAGCAGCTGAAGAGAACACAAAGGTCGAAGTGGGAAGAAGTTATCCTCCCTGCCTGTCTGCTTAAGCTGAGACCTTGGTCTTCTCTTGTCTTTGGACTAGTATACACCATTGACTCTTCCAGGTCATAGGCCTTTTGCCTCTGACTGGAACTAGACCACCAGCTCTCTTGTGTCTCTAGGCTTTACCAACAGCAGACTGTAGGACGTCTCAGCCTCTATAATTGTATGAGCCAATTCTTCATAATAAATCTCTGTATACAATGTCCCATTGGTTCTGTTCCTCCAGAGAACCTTAATATACCGGCTGAACAAGAGCCAGCCCAACTTATGATGTCATCCTAAGAAGTGCAAAACTTCTACTTGTCTCATGAGGCAAAACCTTCAGATAGTGTAAAATGTCCTTAGGGATTGTCTTTGGCTATTGCTAACTTTCAAAGCAAATTGTCACAGAGGATATTACTTTCTTTCTCAAAAGGCTGTTCTCTCATCTTGTTATCTCCTATGAGGGCATTATGCCAAATTATACCGATATGATCTCTTCACAGCAAAAATCTGAGTTTTATAAATAGACAACCATTATAAACAGAGTCTAGAAACAAATGGCTGGACCTGAGCTCTACAAAATCAGAGTCCTGTTCCAAAACCACAATAAGACTACTTCATAGAGAGATTCCCCAGAAACTATTAAATTTCAATAATGCCTTTTAAAAAATATCTTCAGAAAAGAATGCTTTTTCCTTTTGCTCTTAGGCACCTAATTTTTTTAAAAAATAAATTTCAATATATATGTTGTTTTTTAGTTAGGTGCCGTCGAGTCAGTATCCGACTCATAGCAACCCTCATAGGGTTTTCAATGGCTGGCCGTTTAGGGATTGCCTCAGAAATGGATTGCCAGGCCCTTCTCCCATTTTTGTGGTGCTGGGAATTGAACTTGAGACTGCAGCGCAGCGCTCTACCAACTGAGCTAAATCCCAACCCTCAATATATGTAGGGAAAAATAATATTCAATATACTCATTCATGGATGATATGTTACTTAACAATAATAGAAAAAAAAGACTTAATATCACCAATATACTCATTCACCCAGCCAAAATATCTTCAACTCACAAATAACAGAATACTACTATTCAAACTGCATAGTCTTAGTATTGTAAAAAGCCAATATTTGATCTTCATGACTAGAGCATCGGTAGCAATGAAAATGCCTCAGGATGTACATTTTTAATAATATACAAGATGAAGGTTTAGCTTGATTTTCCTGTTATGAATAGTAGGAAAAAGGGATGAGGGTTATCAGGAACACCAGCCATCCATAACTCAGAAGACAAGGTCAAATTGGAAAATAAGCCCTTACCTTATGCAACTGATGCATGCCTTCCTGGGGGAAGTCAGCAGAGCCCATCGTTGGCATAGGATGTGAGACACTGGGGGGTCCAGGACTTGGCCCCATCATGCTGTGGACGGAACCTGGGGATGGTCCTGGTCCTGGACTAGGTCCCAGAATTGGTCCAGGGGAGGGCCCTGGCCCTGGCGAGGGCCCAGGGTGGGGCATGGCAGCAGGATCTGTGGGCGTGGACATCTATTTCTCCTGTCTCTGCCAGTTAGCAGAGTGACACTAAGTGGGAAGGCAAAAAAAAGAAAAAGAAAAAGAAAAGAAAGGAATGTTTTAAATACTAGAATCAGAATAAAACAGTTGTTAGTATTTGATGGTGCCATTTCTGTAACAAACATCAAACAGAACTGCCCTGCCTAGTCCAGATGTTTGAGTGAGTGTGATATATATCCATCTGCCTCAGTCTTTATGAAGACCACTTGTTTAAAAAAACACATACTCTAAATGATTCCCCAGAAAGACAATAAATCATCTACGATACAAAAAGACTCTCTGGACAAACTGAAATTAAACACATAAGTAGAATGTAAACAAGTTTGAAATTTATTACTGAAGTCAACAGATGCTCTCCATTACATATTAGCTTGGACACCTTATAAGTCATTAACCTCACCCCCAAAGCCAGTAGAATAGAACACACTTAAAAAGGTTTCTAACCAGAACCTATTTTCATAAGCCAACAGGTCTTCAAAATATAATAGAGAATTCTAGACAGCTAAAAGGGCAAAAATATAATTTCATGAATTGAGAACAAAAGAGAAGTCTTGGTTATGGAAAAAGCAGAAGTTACAGGAATTGGACAAATAGGAGCTCAAATACCCACATCCATAAATACTAGCTAAGTTATTTGTTTCTTCTTCTGAGATTCCTTTTTTTTTTTTTCTCTTCAGAGATTTCAATGCAATTGTACATGTAAAAAACATAGCTGTGTGCCCGGTACAACAGCGATCATTCGTATTTATTTATTTCCCTACTGCCTCCACTGGACCTGAAGTAATTGGAAGAAGCAATAAAGGACATGGTCCTCCTACCAGACAAATAACTGACTCAGAGGCAGAGACCACTTGGACAAGTGAAGGCCCGAGAGAAGTTGTCCATGGCCATTGGATTAAGGCCTAGTTGTGGATATGGTTTTCCAAATTCGGCAGAGCGATATTCCATCACTCATGCTCCATGGCTTCTTGGCATCCTCACCTGGGAACTGCCTCAGGGAGTAGGTACAACTGTAACTTGGATATGAGCGAAAATGAGTAAATAAGGTGTTTTCCAAATGTGGATAAATATCAATGATCCCAGCAAGATAGGTTAAATACCACTAGTGACAATAATTGTTCTATATTCTTAGGTTATCTTGGAGGTACACACTTATACACACAAAAACATTTTTGCTGTCAACAAAATACAGAATGAGACACCCAAAGTGATTTGCTTACCCACTGCTTAGTGGCAGAGACAGAATGAAACTGTAGCTGTCTAGTCACTCAGAAAAGAGAGCTTTCTATACTGAAAGGGGAGAGAGGGTAGGGATGGTATGGAAAAAAAAAAAAAAAAACCCACATTAGCTCCATTCCTTGCTACCTGCTGTTACATCTCATGGAATCTCTAGAATGTGAGGGCCATGTGGGCCCCTTCTTCACTCCTGTATCCTGGGCACTTCCAGCCTGCACACAGTAAGTGCTCCAAAAATATCTGTGAATAAACTGCAGGCAAAATCTCAAGGGCAAACTATAAATGGAGTCAACTAATTTTGTAAATAAAACCTAGAGAGTAATCAGTGTTTGAGGTAGGTTGGCACAAAGAAATCTTTAACGGGGAGGCAAAAATTTAAGCTATCCTAATAAATAAGTTGGGACTAAAATGGAAGACAGCAAAAGGCTACTTCAAAATGATTATAAGCAGGACTCTTGGGTGGACCTAAGACAACCCAGTACAAGCGGTTTCTAAAGCAACAGGGAGTGATGAGGGTGAATTAGAGCCTTCAGTTCATTAGTAAGCCAAATGTCATTATTTATTCTTTGTGATTAATAACACAGATGGAAGTAACTTTTTTTCTATTTTTTTTTTCTTCTTCTTTTTTTTTTTTTTGCCTTCCACCCCCTCTCACACCAACACATTCAGTCAGCATTTTAAATTTAGGGCGCTGACGTCAATTCATGGGTACTACAAGTTATACTGTTCTTTCATGTATATCAGCAAGCTAATATTTCCCTTTATATTTTAGTGAATAAAAGGAAATTGCTTAGTTCCTGTTACAGTTTACCTTGAAATCAGCTTCAATGGGTATTCTGGTAATACACCACAAGTTTGAACAATGAAGATACAAATACTCAAGTTAGCCTGATATTCTTACTTCTCTTTTTTACATTTTAATATTCATTTGCATGTAATACTACTTACTGTATGTATTATCACTTTCATCTAGGAATTTCAGAGAACATTATAATTATTCACATACACTCCCATAAAAATTCTCCTCATTTTTTGTTAAAGGGAACTATTAAAAACTTCTTGGAAGGAAAAAAACATTAGAAGGGAAATGGAAAATTATGGGCATATAAGTGTAACTATATACTGGGCTAATATAGGGACACGTGATACAGGAAACTAAGGGAAGAACTTTCAGTCTTATGGATGTAATGAATGTAACATGGCTCAGAGAAATAGTATAGTTTAAATTAGCCTGTGCCGCATGGCAATTAAACGGCAGAGATCTAGACTCTCACAGAACTTGTATGTGATAGGCGCAGACTTCTAACTCCATCCAGCATCCAGAGACCTCGGTTCTAGTGTCAGGAACACCACCACGGGGGCCCTGGGAAAAAGTGTTTTTCCTTTAGGGTCTCTTGGCTTTCTCTGGGCTCAGAGTGGTCTGTCCATCTATCTATCTATGCCTGCCGCTCCCAGAGCATCGCAAAGACTTCACACAGCCCAGTGTCTGGTGGAATCCATGAATGGACCTCCACACCAAAACTAAGGCTGTCTAGAGTCCACTCCTGGCTACCATCATCACCCCTTCATACCTAAGAGGTTTGTTGTCATTAGGTGCCATCAAGTCAGGTCCAACTCATAGCGACCCTATGTACAATAGAACGAAACACTCTCCAACACTATGCTATGCCTGACATTATGTCAGTGCTTCTGTGCGAGACATAGGGTTTAATAGCATATTGTTTCTGGAGTGATTGCCAGGTCCTTCACCTTAGCCTGCAGCACCTGGTATTCCTAGGCAGTCTCCCATCCAAGGACTAACCAGTCCAACCCTGCTTAGCTTTCAAGATCAGATGGGATTGAATGCTAGGGTGCTATGGATGCAGACTACCTAAGAAGACCTTGCAAATATGAGCCCAGTAGTCCTGGCCTCTTCCTCTTCCTCTATATTCCTTGTGGCAACTTTATTTTTCAGTTGAAGTACATAATTAAACTTCCCAAAGTATAAAGAATCCCGGGGTTGAATGTCAAGTCTTAAGCAGAGGTACATATTATTACTAAGTTAACATGGTTAAGGTCTCAAGACTAGTATTGGCCAGCTCAACTTCTCCCCCTAGTCTTCTTAGGAATCTTGTCCCTCTGTTTGTCCTCCAAAGCACTAAAGAGATGACGGAGGAGCCGGGCACGGTGGCGCACACCTGTAATCCCAGAGGCTTGGGAGGTGGAGACAGGAGGATCGCAAGTTCGAGACCAGAGGCAGTCTCGGTAACTTAGCGAGACCCTGTCTCAAAAAGTAAAAAAATGGGCTGGGGGCACAGCTGAGTGGTCCAGCACTTGCAAAGCATGCAAGTGCAAGGCTCTGGGTTTAACCCCCAGTACTGCAAAAAGAAAAAGAGATGACAGAGATGGGGTGACAATGGTGGTGGTGGCCGGTAGAGTAAGGCAAGGGAAAGAAGAGGGCTCATATATCCTGGATTAGTGGTGGTGCTTCTGTCTATGTGAGGAGAAAACTTACAATCTGTTTTCATTTTGCGTTAGGGGAGGGAGTTTTACATTGTCTCTGAAGAGAATGACCTGTTCCATGATTATGTGATTAATACAATGAAGAAAATGTGCCTGGGGGAGCCGCACAGCTCCCTTCCCTACACAGGCCTGGAGTCCCCTCCCTTCCTCATGGCACTTCCCTCTACTTCAGACCAGGACTCCCTGAGGGCCAGGCTGCCTTGTTCTTAGGCAAGAACTTTTCGGCAGCACTCCCGGTCTTCTTTGCTTTCTGACAACCCAGCCTTTATAATTGGGGAGTGTGTGTTTTTAAAAATAAAAGGCTCTGGTGGCTCTTTCCACAACTCCAAACTCCACAGTCATCCTCCCTCAGCCCAAGTCTCCCTCCTCTCCTTGGACCTGAGAGGCTCAGCACAATCATCTGCATCTTAAAAACTCAACTTCATGGAATTCTAAGGGTCACCACTCCAACTGTGACATCCTGCCAAAGCTTAGGCCTTACAGTCTAATTGCCATCAACAGAAGTTCCAGAGTCCCTTGCGTGTGCAGTAATATTTAAGCATTCCCATGTGTGCTTCCTTATCATTTTAGGGATCTGAACTGAGAGGACATTTTGTCACAAGCTCGTTGAAAAGATGAGGGCAATAAGGCAAGAAGTGATAGTATGGCTTGCCAATGTCTCATTGGTAACAGGAGGGAACGAATCCCCAATGGCACTTTTTATCACTGGACTCAGAGCCCAACACATCACTGCTGCACTGACCAGGCCAGGAATCGGCCAGGATGGACAGCCTTCACTTGGGCCAGAGCAAAGTTCAAGGGTGGAAAGTGAAGGACAAAGAAACAAAGATAGAAACAATGGGAGAGGTATTTTGCAAAGACTAGGATTTGCCTGTGATAATATATTAATTTATCAAGCAAGAGACAGAGAAGTAAAGAGAAGACCTAGAGAAAAGTGAATGAAGATGATGCCAGAATCTGAATAAGTAGCTGTTTTGCCTACGTATTCTCAACTCTACGGAGCATCCACCAGGCACATGGCATGTAGGACACACAAAAATGATCAGACCACTGAGCCGTGCGCGGTGGCGCATGCCTGTAATCCCAGCAGCTGGGGAGGTGGAGGCAGGAGGATCGCAAGTTCGAGACCAGAGGCAGTCTGCATAACTTAGTGAGACCCTGTCTCAAAAAGTAAAAAAAAAATGGGCCGAGGGTGCAGCTCAGTGGCCCATGCAAGCGCAAGGCCCTGGGTTCAAACCCCATACTACCAAAAAAAAAAAAAAAAAAAGATCAGAGCACAAGGCATGTAGGACACACAAAAATGATCACAGCACTGAACCCAGGACCCTGAAAATCCGACAGGGAAGTAAGAGTAAATGCATAACTAGCAATGAGAGAAAAAGATGAAAGACCCTCCAAGACAGGTAGGAGTACAGTTAAAAGGTCCATACAGCAGCGCTAGGCATGCTGGCACATGCCTGTAACCCTAGTGACTTGGAGGCAGAGGCACAAGGATCACAGGTTCAAGGTCAGAGGCAGCCAGCATAATTTAGCAAGACCCTATCTCAAGATAAAAAGAATTACAATTGGGCTGCGTGGTGCAGCCCAGTGGTGAAGCACTTGCAAAGCGTTTGCAAAGCCCCAGGTTCAATCTCCAAGTACCACAGCAGCAGCAGCAACAACAACAACATCTACAACAAAATACCCATACAGCAATAGGGTGGGAGAGGTTGCTTTCAGCTTGGAGGGTAGAGGAAAGAAAGGAACCCAGAAAACTTAATGGAGAAGGTGGGGTTTCAGGTAGGTCTTAAAGTTTAAAACAAAACAAAGACAAAAACACACAGAAAAACATTTCCAGAAACAGAAAGAGTTGGGGAAAGCTCATCAACCTTAATAATGCTTCTTAAGTTGCTTTTCACCCAAATTCATAAGGAAGTGTGGGGAAAGTTTGGATTCCAGCATATCTTTTTCCACTGCTTGCTTTACAGAAAGGCTTTGAAGACCAGGTTAAAGGTGGAATATCAGAAACAAGAACGAGGCCCAGCCCATATCCCTAAGAATATCTCAGTCTTTCTAAAGTTTTCTGGCTGCTACAGGAGAATGATGAGGCCAGATAAGAGTTCTTTTCATGTCTGTTTGCTGATTTAGAACATCTCCTCTGACCTGAAGGGCCACTTCTTGTTTTCTATGTAGCTTCCTCTACAGATGAATTGATAATTCCCCCACAAGAAGTAACATCCCTGGAACTGGGACATAGAGCTGTTATTCTTGATGCAGGAGTGGGCAGTGGGTAAGGCAAATAGCAGTGGAGATAAAGGAAATACATCCACTGGGAGTTTCTTGTTTAGAGACCAAGGTTGTCTGCCGAGGTAGTGAAACATTACCAAGGCCCACACTGCTTCTTGGTCTGAGACATGCAACTTTAAACTGTTCACAATATGAGTTGTGCCATGGATAAAAATTGCACTGGGTTTAAAGCTAATGGTGTAAGTTGCTCCATCAAAACCCTAGAAAAGCATTGAAAACACATTCTCATGGTTATTCATGCCAGTTTGCCATTCATTTCAAAGTCAAATGTGTTTTAAAAAGTGGCTAGATTAAAACTCTGCTCTGTTTACTGGGCTTCTGCAAACTCTCCTTCATCTTCCAATCAGGGAAACAAATTAGGACATGTGTGAGTTGCTATCCTCACTTTAAATAAACTGCCTTGGGACTGTCCTTGCCCAGAGTCAGACCTGGCAAAGGCCTGGAGGAAGCTCTGTGCACAAGAAAAGATAACAACAAACTCTGCAGGGCTAATTAGTCTCCCATGAGCCCCAGGCACTGCCTGCACAGGATCTTGGCTCTTCACATTATCACTCCCACAGATACCAAGCGTTACCATCTTACTGGTATCTTACAGGAGCATCTACCTGTGATTCAATGCCATCCCCTCCCCAGGGAGGATCTGTAACATTCCATAAAGGAAAAGTTGTTTTTAAAGGGTGTTTACCAAAAAACCTGAAGTGAGAGAAGCCCCTCAGCAAGACAGCACTTCAGCAAAGCACCCCTCAAATCTGGGACTCCCATCCATTGGTAGTTACAGAGGTAATCACAGATAACTATCACTTCTAAAATTCAAGCAATCCAAACTGCTAGGCAGTTGGTCATAACAAAAGCCAAGTAACCAAACCATCAAAAGCTAGCTTCAAATCATGACACCCTGAAATGTAATCATTTACGTATATTTACATGTATGCCTGTTCTTCCCCGGTTTTAAAACACCATATTGCAAGGCAACCTTCCTTTCATATGCTGGTAAGAATCAGTGATAGCCACTTCCTTTTATTTCTGCCAAGACAATTTTATTTATACATCTAACATAAAATGGAAGGGTGTGAAATGTATATTTTATAAACTTCTGATTGGGATGGCACATTTTTACTTAGCAGAGAAAACTTAACTATTATATGCTGAATGAACCAAGGTTACCTATACAATAGATGATTTTAATATGACCACCTTGGCCTGACTTTCATAGTAGCAACAAAAATTCAACAATAAACTGGGCACAGTGATGCACAACTGTAATCCTACCTGTTCTTGGAGGCTGGGGCCGGAAGGTCATGAGTTCAAGGCCAGAGGCAGCCTACGCAATTTATCAAGACTCTGTCTCAAAATCAGAAATAAGAAAAGGGGGCAGAGGGTGTAGCTCAATGGTAGAGCACTTGTCTAGCATGCACAATGCCCTGGGTTCAATCCCCTAGTACTAGGAAGGAAAAAATTTCAACAATAAAACCTTTAAATCCACTGCAATTAGAATGGACAATAGCTATTTATGAATCTATCATAAAGAGATTCATTTAACCTCTTTGGATTTCAAGTTCCTTTCCTACAAAATAGGCATAATAGAAGCCAGCTATAACTTCAATTTTGAGATGAACCAAATAAAACGTTAGACATGAAGACACCTTGTAAGCTATTGTATACAAATGTACATTACAGTCAGGATCCTTCTCAGGGCTTCAATTCTTACCCTGGAATACACAATCTACCAGATTAATCTAAAATATTGCTTTGTTCATGAATCCCTGTGGCTCAAAACTTCTGAGAGAAAAGCCTCCAACCAACATTGGATAAAAGATTCATGCTTTAGCTTGGAACTCAAGTCTTTCTACAATCTCTGACTTTATCTTCTGAAAATTCTCCACCACTGGGACCTCTTGCCCCAGGCAACCAGTAAAAAACAGGTATAGTGGTTTCCCCACAGCTTATTTAGGCTTGGTGCTTGTGATCTCAGGCTTCTGATCTGGGATGATCAGCACCCACGGCCCCCATCCCTGTCCTCCTCCTCCTCAACCCTACCCCATCTCTAAGATCTTATCTACCCTATCAGATCAGGAGAGCTTGCCCTGATCTCTGCCTGTATCACATGGCTTTAGCAGATGATGTTTGCTACTCTTAAGTTTAAAAGTCCAGATACATTCTGTAAAACACATAAACACTCACTGACAGACAATTGATTTTTCACAGAATTTTGGACTTTGCTTAATGGAATTTCAGCATAGCATCACAGCAAACCACAAAAGAGTTGCAAATATTTACAAAGCTACTTACTACCTGCCCAGCTCTACAAAACATAGTCAGAATATGGGAGAGGACTTTCCTCACAGATACTCAGTTTCCACAGGGATGACTCATCTCCCAATGGGATGGCAAAAACTGGAATACACCACATCAGGTAGATAAAGAAATGTACAATCATCCTAAACAAGAAAAACAATTGAAGTGCAAACTGATAGAGAATTCTCCCTTAAGTAACCTGTACACCAGCATATTATAGTCTTTTATTATAGATTTTGTTTTCCATTTTTAAGTCATTTTCACTCTCAGACTCTGAATTCGGTTTTTAAAAGGGGGAGAGGATTATAATTATATTTAATGGTTTTTAAACTTCAAGTTTTATTTCAACCTCTGTGGATCCCATTCATCAATTTGCAAAAGGGCCAGCCAATACTTAAATAAATCAGTTTCTAAGATGAAGATATTACTGTTTACACAAATATAGGTCATATATTGGTATAAGACTGATGTTTATGCTGATTTTTGTTTACCTATAAGTGCAATAAAATATTCTGGTATTGTTAAATGTTTTAAATCACACAGACATATAGCTTGATTATAATTGTCTGGATGCCTTGCAAGTCTTATGTAACTACTAAAATAACACAATTCATACTAGGTTTCCATTACAAAATAATTTATTATGAACCCAGAAGCCCAGAAGGGTACCACTTGTGTCAAAAATTAAAAAACCTGGTATTCCACACCGAAAGCATCATTCTAGGTGAGCGAATTAATGAGGTGTTTATATTCCATACTCAAAAGACCCAGTCATTGAGCTCCTGAATTTCAGCAGATCCATCATGGTTTGCTATTCAAATATCTTTAACGATATTTTAAAAACTTTTATAGCTTAAAAGTTCTGATATATCCTGAACACTCTGAATGAAAAGTACTATGTTAATATGAGAAATAATATAGTCATAATAAACAGCAATAAAGCTGCAAAGTTTTCCAAACCCAGGTTGCAATATCCCATTTAACTTGGTGATAAATATCTTAGGCAAATAAATATACACTTTCATAAAAGATTCTGGCAGTACGAGGTTTTAGACTCCAATATTCTCTAGTGATTATAAAGTCACAACTTTCTGTATAGAATAAACAAACATATCAGGCGTCCTGCATATACTACCAAATAAATTACCACCAGCTGTATTTTCTATCCCCAACTACTTAGGGGATGATCCATGACTTTATTAATTGGCTAGAGATTAAAGTTCCATAACAAGAATTGTTCCACAAACAACAGAAAATTCAATATCTCTTAGCCAAAACCAATCCCCAAAACACAATATGTAAGAAAAAGGAACAATTTAGAAGAATTGGGGGGGGGGGCGGTAAATACTTGGGGGTTGAATCCAGGACATCGCACACACTTTGCAAGTTAAGTGCTTCACCACTGGACCATACTCCTAGCATATTATTTATTTTTCTATTTGGAGACAAAGTTTCACTAAATTGCCAAGGCTGCCTCTGGCCTCAAACTCAAGACCCTCCTGCCTCAGCCACCGTAAATTGCTGGGATTAAAGGAATGCACCACTGCATTCCTGAAAATAGATGACAAGAAGAAGTAAGAAGGAGCCCTCAAATATGGCTTTTCATATTAGGGAAAATTTCTAATCTAGTCACCAGAAATACTACAGAAGGGAAATGTGACTCGCATCTAATTTTCAAAGGCCACCCATATTAAGCAACTAATTAACTGTCCATGTCTTCCCTTACAATCGTCTTGACCAGAAATAGTAAGAATCAAAACTTGTGGTGGTTAAATCAGGCCTCACTAACAATGCTTCAGTTTTCCAAAGCTGGAAAGCGGTCCTTAGCATGATATTTGTGATAATTCAGTTGTCCTCATGGCAGTATGTCAAGATGTCACAAATAGTGATTTATTATTTCTCTGGAGTATCAAAAAGCTGCTGACCTAAGAGAGTTTGACAAAGGCCTTGTTTACAAAGGAAGACTTCTAAAAGAAAGAGGACAGCACCCCTGCTACAGTTTATTAAAGTTTTCTTTTTATAGTGGTGCTCTAATACATAATAAGATTTGAAAATAAAATGTCAAAATATTACAGTATTATAAGGAGTACCACAATTACTCTCTACAAAAGGAGATGTGTTTTTACACTAGCCCTGTAGAATGACTTATATTAAACTTAATCAAAGAAAAACAGTTTTAAATAATTATCTGCAAAAGGGTTACTTTCTAGGTATATTCTGTCAGGAATACTTGAAACATAATTCAAACATTAACAATACAATAAGCACAGCTTTTTTAAGGTCAATTCTAAGCCTCAGGTGCTGGTCAAAGCACTTTTCAAGAAATTTGATGAGAAATGCTCAAAAACCACTTTAGAAATGAACAAAAGAAAAGATCTAAGGCAGCTTTGAACATGCTCTTGCGGTGAATATTTTCTGTGAAACACCACAGTGCAGCTAGTGCCAATGCTGGGCTGTAACTGATACAATTCATAAGAAAAAGGCTGGATTGAAGGTAGCCCTCCCTCACCTCAAGGGTTCTGATACTCCAAATCCCTAATTTATTTTTAAATTTTTTTAACCAATATGGCATCTTGCTTTAATGTCCCAAACAAGGTATATGAACCTCTGACCTACAGAAGTTTTATTTTTTCTCGGTCTACTTTAATAAATATCTTGTAGACTTAACAGGTGTCTCTAAATCCCTTTTTCCAATAGCAAACATTTGAGTTGAAAGGGAGCATTTTATTTTATTATGTTCTTATTGTTTTATTTTTCTTTTTGAAAATGTGAATTAGCATGTATTAATTGTACAAAGTAATGGGTTTCATTATGACATTTTCATACATGAATACTTTGATCATATGGTACTTTGATCATATTTACTCCCCTATTACTCTCTGTTGTCCCCTCCCCCCATCACTGGTCCCCTTCCTCTACCTAAAGGAGCATTTTGAAGGAGAGCAAGCAAACCCAAAAGAATAAAAGGGCAATTTGATGCCTAAAAGACAAAGTGTGTCCCTATTTGCATAACAATGCAACAACTAGGATTCAACTCTGCCACACCTCCTAACCCTTCACCAGTGTACTGGAAGTAGCTTGGAAGCCTAACAAGTCTAGTGCTCCCAACAAGCTTCAGGTAGGGGCCCCCCAAATAACTTGTGGAAAATACTGAAAACATTTGAATGTTTATAAGTATATGTACACACAGAACGTGGAGCATGACTTTTCTTTTAGTGGAATTTCCAGTGGTTTCTGAGTCTTAGGTGGCTGATGAGGAATTTTGTTACTCAACTCCCAAGCAACTCCCCAAACAATCCCACTGTTCATAGGATAATTCTGTTCATACGAGCAAAGCATACAACCAGGTGTAAATTCAAAAAGTCTTCTGAAATGAAAGTTTGAAATTTAACTCTATTGGTCACACAGAGATGTTAAAAATAACTACTCAATGCAGTAAACAAACGTGCATCCTTAATGTCTTCCTTATGCTCCAATGTTACACATAAAAACGGAATACATGCCGACATGAAGACCAGAAAAGAGACGATGACATCTCTTCAAAAAAATTACTAACCCAGGTCGCTCTGCTTTTTCAAAAGCACCGACCTCTATCAGATTAGGGAAGACGGGAAAAAAGAAAAGAACCTAGCAAAACTCTTCCAAAAGTTATATAAACAAAGGAGAGAAGCCCAGTGTGGGCTTTGCACCCATGTGCTACTAAAATTACATAACACTCGGGTGCAGCCACTAAATAAGGAATAGATTCTTCACAGCACCCCCACTCCCTCGACTCTCAAGCCTTCCTCCTTCCCTTAAAACATCCAAATGCCTGGCAAGAGCGAGTGGACGACTTGGAATATTTATTTTATTGCTGGAGTGAATGCGGCGAGAGTTGGAGGGACGTTTAGGCCCGAAGTTTGAATGTGCAACAGCCTCAGGGCGCCGCAACTCACACTCCCTGGACCCGGAGGAGAAAGAACTGACAAGCGACAGCAGTCGGCAAGGCCTTCTTCCCCCTCACGGTGCCTCCTGCTGTAAAGTTTTCCACGCAATCGATCGGAGGACAAGGAGCCCGTTTGCCTCGCCCGCCTGACTTTGCAGGAAAGGCGAGCCGGAGACCGGAGGGGGCTGGCAGGGAAAGACCTAGAAAGCTCCGCACTCAACGGGCGGCGGCGGCGCAGGCTCCTTACCTGGGGGACGCAGCACCACACCGGACGCCAGGTTCGCGGAGCCGGGAAGCAGCGCGGCGACCGAGGGAGCGGGTCTGCAAGCTGCAGCCTAGGCCGGCGCCCGCGGCCCGGCCCCCGCCGCCGCCGCTTCCTCCCTCGCGCTCGTCATGTCACGGCGATCAAACATGTCTGTGTGCGCTTCGCCGCTGTGACTTCCTGATTCTCCGCCGCTCGCGCGCGCCACGCACTCACACTCACAGCCACACGCACTGCTACCCCCGCCAGCCCTGGGCACCAGCCCTAGCTTTGACCTCCTCCTGCTCTCCGGAGGGCGCGGGCGGGAGCCGCTGCCAGCAAGCTGATCGCGACGCACTGGCCGGGCACACACAACACACACTCACGCGCAGACACACTCGCGCCCGACCGGAGGGCGCGGAGCCGCGAGCCGCCCGAGCTCACCGCCCCCTCACATCCCTCTACCCCAGTTAGCTTCCCTGCCAAACTTTTTTTCCCCTTGCCTGATCCACGTCCAACTTCTCTCCACCCTCCACCTCACCCCCCAAAGAGCCCCACCAGCCCCGCGCTCACCACCATCCGCAGCAAACGGCAACCCGGATAAAAATAATAATGCAATCCAGGCGGCGAAGGCGGGGGCGAGCGCGCAGACACTGGCAGAAGACGATTTCCCCGCGTGTACCGGAAACCGGCCCGAGTGCCCCGCTTGGGGCACGAGTGTCCCCAGGAGTCCGCACTGCTGCGCCCCGCCCCGCATGGTGCAACTGCGTCCAGGCTGCGAGGCCTGGTGCGGGGGACCGGGGGCCACTGTGCTGGGTGTGTGCCTGGTGGCTGGAGGGCGCCTAGGGGCTGGCGCGCTGGACCGGTTATTTGGGGAAGTGCATCGCGACACCTTTGCAGATGGCATGGCCATGTTTTGCAACGCCAATGGGAGGAGGGAAGACTGCCGGATGGAGGAGGGAGAAAGCAGAGGAAGGGGTAAACTAGGTTGGGATGGGAATAAAGCAAACTCGAAACCAAGGAACGAGAAGCAAAGGGGTGCGTGTCATCGCTGGGAGGAGGCTCCCACCCAGTCTCTCCGCCTCCTGCCCTCGCCACCCCTCATTGCCTCCCTACTGCAGCCCTTCCCCTTCCCGGCGAACGCCACAGCCGCTGCCCGGGTGCGCTCCGGTCCTGTTGTGACAGTCAGGCAGAGAGGATTATCCGGATCATGGCCTCCCCGGCCCGCAGCAGCCGTGGCTCTCCCGGGTCCCAGTGCGCCCCTAGCACCCAAACGATTGAAAGCTCCCTGCAGCCGCTGCTTCCGCGGCGATAGCCAAGGGAAGACACCAAGCAAAAGAAAACAAATCCAGGGAAAAGGACCCAGGGATAACGGAGCCCAGCAAGCACCTCCAACCTTCTTCTTTGGGGCCTCCGCCCACCCTCCTGCCCCCAGCAGTGCGGCCCGAGCCGGACACCCAGAACTTCAATACTGGAGCCAGCGCTGCTGCTAGGCACCGAACAGAGACGTCCCCAGCGCCTAGGGCGCAGCCCCTGAGGCAGCCCCCTTGCCTAAAGGCCTGCCTACCAGTCAACGTCCCCCATCCCCGCCCTAGGGAACGCGGAAAGTGAGGCGGTATCCCGATCCCACACGCACCGGCCCCGCGGTAGTGGCCGATGCCTCCTTGGCGCGCCAGCCCCGGCTTCACCCGCTGAGGTCTGCTAGCATCTCCGCAGTCGGAGCCCTTTAAACAAGTCCTAGGGAAGCGACTGGCAGCCGCGTTCGTTGGCGCCCAGCCGCCAGCCTGGGCTCCTCGCCCTTCTTTCCCGTTCCCCTTCCAACTCTTCCGGGGAGGATTGTTCGGGATGGACTGTCGCGGCTCCATTCTCCTCCTCCGTCCCTCCGCTTTTCCCCTCTTCCTGCAACTGGACCTCCCCACCTTGGCTTTTAAGATTGGCGGGCGGGGGGTGGGGGGGTTGCAACCTGGCCGAGCGTGTGTTGCAAGCTTGAGTTGGCAGGGCATCATTGCCTACCTGCCCAGGGTGAGGGCTGTGGTTTGTTGGGATTTCTCCCCCTGTGCCCCCTTGAAGTAGTAATTATTACTGTTATTATTAGAACGGCGAGGTTCGGTTGAAACTTTCTCGTTTCTTCCACCGCCACCGGGAGCAGTCGTTAGAGCATTCCACCTGAGGCCCGCGGGGAGGAGGCGGGCTTTTTTGTTGTTGTTGTTGTAGCGGTTGGCCCGCCTGTTTGTTTTGGACTCCGTGCATGCACAATAAATAATAATTAGGATGATAACGAATAATCCCGGACGAAGGAGGCGCGGTGCCGGAGGGGTTTGCGCGGCGGCTGCAGCGGGGAGGCTGGAGTGAGGGAAGACAGGAGAAAGGAGTTGTAAGTTATATTTACCTTGCTCGCGAGGAGTGTGCTGGCTGAATCTTCCCTCTCTGAGTCACCCAGAGTACAGAAACAGAGGGAGAGAGGACTAGATTATGAATATGACTTCATTGATGACAGCCTTCCCCTCCTCTTCCTAAACTCGGGCTCCGCCCCGCGTCCCACCCTCGCCGCCTCCACGGGCGCCGGAAGACGCGCCGCAGTTGGCCCCACGCGCCGCTCCTCCCTGCCCGCCCGGCAGCGGGTTGGCGGGACGCGCCTGTCACTCGCCCCGCTCAGCGACTCCGGGCGCGCGGGGGGAGGAGGGGGCGGTGTGTCAGAATGTGCATCGAGACAGCTCTACTGTATGCGTGGATCCGTGTGTGTCTGCAAGGCGCCGGCTCTCAGCCGTGTTTGTGCCTGGAGCAGGGAAACTGCGCAGGACGCAGAGAGACCCAAGCCCTGCTGGAGTTGGGCGCCCCTTAGTCCTTTCTTGGCAGTCTTCCAGGGTCGCTGCGGGGCTCCTCCAGGGAGACTAGGGAAGAGAAGAACACGAAGCGAAAGGGAGTGCAGCCGTAGTAATAGCGCGTAGTAGTTTGGGGGTATGTGGAGAAGGTGCTGGAATTTAACTGTGCCTCCGCCTGCCAGTGAAAGCCTGCAGAGAGAAAGGGGGGGAGGGGGTTGGAATGGTACCAGAGCTGTCTGTGGCACAGTATTGGCCATAGGAAAAAAATGGGCATTGTTGTGCCAGCTGAAACTTTTTCTCCTCCCTTCCCCCAAGGCTGTCATTATAAATCTGCCTCCCCCCACCCATAAAAAGGAAGGCGGGCACAAAGAACATTCCTGCCAAATCTGTCTCTTCTTTAAAGGACTGCAAGCTTCCAAATGCCAATGGAGGAGAAACAGCTGAGAGACTGAACGCCTTATAAATAAATAAACCCTCCCTAACCCCTCTGTTTACTAGACACAGCACTTTAACCCCTCACCTGTTATCTTCGTGTAAAATATATACAAAAATAAGGAAAGACAATCCCGTGGGGGCAGGATGGGGCGGGAGGGTTAGGGAGCTGCTGAAGCATGGGATCTGCTTTTGATTTAAGAAGGGAAATAAATCTCTTATTTTATTCTCTCTCACCCTACACTTAAGACCAATTAAGGCTGCAAACTGTAATCTGCAGGCACATCGCGGTTTTGAGACCTATTGCTTCAATTTTTTCTTGAAATACAGTATGTTGGCTGGACCCATAGGTCACTGTTTGGTGAGACAATTTTATTTTTAGTTTTATGAAGTGTGAAAGAATGTTAGGAGATTTTAAATCAGGGGCCTATTATTTTAGACTCAGATTAATGTAGGTGTTTGACTCTTAAAATTAAAACTGTTCCTATGCAGTAGTGTTATGAAAAATATGATTTATCCCTTATTTTGTAATGTAATGGCTTAAATTAGTCATTCAAAGTGCACCCTGACTATTTGGTTGAGGATTTTCCCCCCTAGAGTAAAATCTTATTTTAAGACCATTTAACTTTTCCAAAAATTGACTCTATGTGAGCAACAGGGTCTGAAATGCAATTCTAGGATGTATAAAACTATGGTGCTGGATAAGTTGAAGACAAGGAGCAATGGAAAGGAAGCCAAATACTGCATGTGGTCATTAAGTGGCAAGAATTGTTTACATCACTGGTCCACTGCTGGGTGAAATAGAGCCTGCAAGGACACCATTTTGGCCATGGCTAGGAGAGTTAGTAATCACCCGCCCTATAGTTTTCCAAGGTCTTGTTACTTGCTTGTTAGCTTTAGCTTCAACATTTTCTGACTGTCCCAAAGTGAACCTCAAGACAACAAAAGACAACACATCTAAGGAAATAGAATAGAGTATGCCCTGAAGAATCTGTTGTTAGAACTTGTTTTTTTTTTTTTTTGCCTGAGGGTAAGCCAGTATAACTTTAACTGGGAAATATACAGTAACAGATCTTAAACAGAATTATTAGTGTAGTAAATGTATAACATAAATCCTATTCTAACTGCCTAATAAGTTGCAGATTATAATATAGCCAGAAACCTAGTTGTTGGGGGCTTTCATATAAGGACAATGCTTATTTCATTAAGAAGTATTAGGTTTTAACTTTTTAGGGACTGATTTGTTTCTACAGCATGTCAACTTCTAGTGTAAGGTTAACAAATTGATGACTTCACCGTGTGTGTGTGTGTGTGTGTGTGTGTGTGTAAGAGAAACACAGTGTCTCTCTATGTAGCCCAGGCTGGGCTGGAACTCTGAATCCTTCTGGCTCAGCCTCCTGAGTGCTAGGATTATGGGAGGCATCACCACACTCAACATGACTTTACCTTTATTCCCTTGTGAATCCACGTCCTTTATCTGCTTAAAATTCTACTTCTACCTGCCATGACAAATTCCAGATGGAACAATTGTCTTAGTAGGACATTGGAGAAAGAAACTAGCCATTCCTTCTGGCATTTTGTCAGAAAACAAAGAAGAAAACAATCTCATTGTTATATGTGTGTATTCTTAAGCTCATATAAAATTTTGATGCAGTACTTGGAGCAGTTGTTACCCACACGTTCTGTGCACAACTATGGGAATGGAAAAATACAATCTATTACTGGGAGCAGAGATTATTGCAGCTCCCTTTCTTCTCACAATGGCCTAAGAATGCCTCTCCTTCTAGCTGGGTCTTTCCACTGAAGAATTATCTTGTTTGTAGCTTGTACTGCAGCAAGTAGGAATTTTATTTTTGAAAGGCCTACACTTAAAAGAGGGCTGGGCTTTAGCTCAGTTGGTAGAGTGCTGCGCTGCAGTCTTTGAGGTCCTGAGTTCAATTCCCAGCACCGCAAAGATGGGAGAAGGGCCACTCCCAAGGCAATCCCGAAACAGTCAGCCATTGAAAACCCTATGAGGGTTGCTATGAGTTGGATACCGACTCAACAGCATCTAACAACAACAACAACAACACTTAAAAGAAATGAAGAGGCAGCACCATTTGCTCAATATGAAAAGAAGAGTGTAGAACATATAGTATGAGCTTCATCTCTGAAGCAAAGGAAAATTTAACAATTGATGCTGTGGAAGAAAATGATGGATTCTTTTGTTTTGAAGAAAATCACACAAAATCAAATATGGTTGGAGACTTAAAGGACTCTAGGAGGCTGCACAGAATATTGAATTCACATGAAGCTTTTTAGACTTTGATGAGTCATAATGTGTTCTCTGAACTTGCTTTTCTCTTTCTAGTCTGTTATCAAGGGTGGAAGCTGCATTTTCATGTCTGCATGGCCACATTAGTTTATTATGTGAGACTCCCTTGTTGATATACTGTATGAAATAGGTACTGGGTTTGAAAACTGGTATCTGATTAATGCACCCTCATGAAGAAAAATTCAATGTACAAAGTTTGGAAACTTCTAGCACCAATAAACTGTTAATGCAGACTGAAATGTTGCCTTGTTGCAAACAGGAGCTGGTAAGACCATTTAGGGAATGAATACTTCATCTTCAGTAATGGAAACTAAACTTTGAAAAACTGAATCAGTTGACATTTAATTTAGTGAAAAGTTTAGAATTAGTGAGTAAATTTATTACAGACATAAAAATTCCTCTTCTTTTTTCCCAACAGGCATTCTCAAAAGATTTTGCCTTTCCGTAATCATTCCTCCAAAATTCCACCCCAATTCTCTTTTGATCCTATTACTCACTAGCTTAAAATGCCTTGTCCACTCCCAATCCTTCTTGTGATAAATTTTAAACTTCTTAGCAGATCATCCAAGGCTACATATGGGCAGGCCCCTACTAGCCTTGTTGACCTTCCCATTACTACTCTGGGAGACCTGGTCCACCTCCTGGTTCCTAAGGGACTATATTGGTCATATTTTCCTTTGCTTGATATGCAGGTCTCCAATTCACATACCCCAAGACTCATCCATGCCCCAGCATCCTTCTCATGGTACTCCCTGCTCTCCCTAGACAGAAAAAGCTGCTTGCCCAACTCTGCTCCCATAGCGACCAATGTGTGCCTCCATTAGAGCATTTAACTCTTTGATGTGATTGTTTGGTATCCTCCACTGGATGGTCAGTGCCTGGAGGGTATAGAACAAGTTTAGGAAGGTGTAGAACAAGCTCAATTTGTCTTTGAAACCTCAGCAATTAGCTGGATGCTTAGCACACTGTATATTGTTTTATAAAACATTCTGTTGAATGAAAGGATGACAGATGGATAATAAAATTATCTGACACAGAATTTAACAGGTCTTCACTATTAGTAGTTATCAGGTTAATTAACAAGATTACAAAATGTTCAGAATGTTTGATATTTTGCAACCTGAAGGGGCTAGGAAAATGATTTGGATGGACTTTTATTGTTTTGTTTGGGGATGGGAAGGTGAAGAGAAGCTGCAGCTCTTATATGAAGAACATTGGTGAGAAGTTTTGTCTATGTTTAAATCAGGCTGAGAGTAACATGGGTATATACATGGCAATTGTGTAACAAAGTAGTTACAATTATAATAGCAGTTCCTGTTTATTTCTCCAAGTCACATGCCAGAAATTGTGCAAAGACCTTTACATATGTCATTTCATCCTTTTATCCCAATCAGATATGTGGCATCATCTCCATTTTACAGTTGAGGAAGCTAAAAGACAGTGATTTACCTAAGGCAGAGGTCTCCAAATGGAGTGAAAAAAAACAATCCATTGTGATATGACAAGAACATTAGAAATTCCATTCATTTTTCTTTAATGATTAAAAAAATATAATGATGTAATGACCTAAAAATAAGCTTTATATATGTTATATTATATTCATTGAGGTTGAGATTTAGCTCAGTTGGTAGAATGCTGCTCTGCATGTCCTGAGGCCCTGAGTTCAATCCCCAGAATCACATAAAATGGGAGAAGGACTGGCAGCCCACTCCCAAAACAATCCCAAAGCAATCAGTCATTGAAAACCTTATAAATAGCAGAGAAGCACTGACATAGTGCCAGGCATGGCACAGTGTCTGGGAGTGGTTTGTTCTGTTGTACATAGGGTAAGTACGAGTCAGACCCAACTTGAGGGCACCTAACAATATACTCAGTGATGACAGAGTCTTTATATGGCCCCTAAATGAACTGGTCATGTGCCATTTATTTTATCTGAAGAATACTGAGAGAAAAGGAGTGCCACAGTCAGAGAGGTGACACTGGTGCCCCTCTGTTCTTTCATTGTCATTGACATCTCTTTAGGCATTAACATTGCCTCAAGTTTACAGGTTCCATCTTAAACAGATTCACAGATGATATTACTGTACCTAATTGTCACCAATCAGCCCTCTTATTTGTGAAGCAAGTGGCTTAAAAAGATTTCTGAAAAGAAATCAAAGATTGAGATACTGATAATGCGCACAGGTGAAAATCAGGATCAAAATTACCACTTCAACCTCTTAGAATTGATGCCCTGTTGAGAAGTAAAACAATGAGGATCTAATTAGATCCAACAAGGAATAGGTCAAGAATATCACAATTATCTAAGACTACTTGAGATATGGATTTATATAAACTATCACAAAAGGTGAATTCTGACCTAAGCATATATTTTGAGATATTCACTACTGATAGTATAATATCATTTTAGCAAGATAATTAATTTTTTCTACTCTCTTCATCTCATTCTTTCATCATTTCTATTTTGTGTACATTTTATAACGCAATTAGTATAGTAATACTAAATATATGTATTATAAATAAACATACATTAATCATGTTTAATCTACTTTTTTCTTTTTCAGTGCAAAGGGAATGTGGTCAAGCAACTTGGAGATGACTAAATGATGCAGTCAGAATTTTTAACTCAGCTTGGTAGAACTCCAGACTCAGTGATATGTGTTGCTCATATAAAAATTGACCAATAATCTGTTATCAATAACCCGGGCATAGTGGCCCATACCTGTAATCCCAAGTGACTCAGCAAGCTGAGGCAGGAGGATCTCAAGACCGAGGCCTGGGGCAGCCTGTGCAATTTAGTGAGCCTCTGTCTCAAAATTAAATAAATAAAAAATATAAAGGAACCTCGGAATGCAGCTCAATCGTGGAACACTTCCTAGCAAGTGCAGGAGGCCCTGGGTTTGACCCTACAGTACTGCAAGTAAAAAACAAAAAAAAAGAAATAAAGAAATTGTCATCAGTATAAGTTCTTAACCCAAGACAAAGCACTGGTGATTTTCAGAGCACTTGAGAATTCCTTGAAACTGTTCAAAATTTCATGACCATGTTAATACAAACTTGGCAACAAGTCCATATATTTCAAGAAACTCTCAAAAGAATCTTTGCCAAAGTAAGTAAGAATTACTAAGAGTCATCAATAACTTCAGTGACCCAGGATAATTTTCTGATAAGAAATCAATCCTCTCCATAACTTTTTATAAAATTAAGTGGACACATTTTATGCATGCAATTAGAAAATAAGCCAGGAATATATAAAAATAGAAATAACTATTAAAATTACCTTAGATGACTATTTAAAGAAATTGAGATAAATAATCTACTTTGGGAGGGGAAAAAAAAAAAAAAACAGGCTCTCCACAGGTAGGGATGAACTACACTCCACGACAATATGGCTTTATTTTTGTTTTCAATGGTGTTACCAACCAGAAAGTGATGAATATATAAAACAAGTATAAGAACTTTGGGAACAACTGGATTCTACATGGGACAAAGTTTAATGCTGGGCAGGAAGCTCTTATCTCCCTTGCAGATAAACTCAGCTGAACAGTTGCTGACTTCAGTGAATGTTGAGCATAAGCAAAATGCTCACACTTGGTCTAGAATTGTGCATATTTAGTTGCTCATCTCACCAGAAACAGTGTGATATCTATTGGAATTTTACTATCATGAAGACTATTTGGGGCCTTTGTTAATAGACTTTCCTTAAATATGGGAAATGGAAGATTCTCTGATGAGATAAGAGAAAATCATAACACACATTTTTTTGTTGTTGTTTCACACTTAAGGTTTGAGGGTATGGCTGAATCTTAAAGAGGTCAACATCTCACCCTTTGTCTATCTTTTATTAAAATACAATAAACATATATCCACTTACCAGGGATATTTTCTTATTTGATATCTTAATTTTATGATGTGCTTTATCCACTGACATTTTTAACTATAACCACCATGACCTGATATTCTGTACTTTCTATGGCCTAAATGAATGTTATTATTTCCCTAATACCTTAAGACCAGAATGCTGAGCTCTTATTTCCAATGCTAACATTAAAAAAAACCCTACTGATCAATTGAGGAAAATAATTAAATATTGAAAGCAATATTTAATGACCCAGATAAGTGATTATTCATGCTTTCAATAAGCCTTCAAATGCTAATACAATTATTATTTGAGCTGTCATAAACCATATATCACTATCTTACTTCGAGTAGTAACACTATAACTTTTTACAGTAGTCACTGGTTTAAAAAATACATACCAATCCCAGGACCTCTGGTTCCATGAACAAAATAAGCACAATATACCAGAACACATGGTTGAATGGATTGCCCGTGGCCACCCACCAAGATTAGACTCTTGGTCTCCTCAGTCCCAGTCAGTACACTTTCTACTATCCCACACTGTTTCCCTTAAAAGAAAAAAAAAAAATTAGTCTCTGGAATGAAGTTCTACGGCTCAGTGACAGCTATCAATGCTCAACTGATGAAATGGGCCCAGCACCATCCGCTGCATGCTATCAAATATATTTTTATAGACTGTGGCTTTCAAACTATTTTAACAACTACTCAGAGTAAGAAATGTGTTGCATATCATGACCCAGTGTACACATACTTATTTATGTAGTGCATTGTATCAGTCAGGGCCCAACCAAGGAAACAGAAGGAATTTAATTCAGGGAAATGGTTACTCTGATGATGATAGACCTAAGAAATTAAATAAGGAACTGAGGAGCAACAATAAGGAGTCACTGTCTCCTCTCAACTGGGGAAACCAGCGTATGAGGAAAAACTAACAAAGGCCAGGGGCTGGGGTCTCCTAATAAAATCTGAAACCATGGTGATTCTCAGTTAGAATGATGGTGGAGATATACCTGTTGCTTTGTTGTTGTTAAGTGCTGTTGAGTCAGGTCCTACTCATAGCAATCCTATGTACAAGAGGAGGAAACATTCCCCAGCACTGTGCCATGTATGGCACTATGTCAGTGCTTCTCTGCTATTTATGGGGTTTTCAAGGGCTGATTGTTTAGGGATTGTTTCAGGAGTGGGCTCCCAGGACCTTCTCCAATTTTTGCGGTGCTAGGGATTGAACCCAGGGCCTCAGAGAGCACAGAACAGCACTCTGCCAATTGAGCTAAACCCTAGCCCCATAACTGTTGCTAGAATGGTACAAAGAGAAGAGAGAATAGCTTGTCTCTTCTTTATTTAAAAAATTTTAAGCTGACACATAAAAATTGTACATATTTATGGAGTATCGTATAATGTTTTGATATGTGTATACACTGTGTAATGTTCAAATCAGGATAAACCTATCTATCTTCTCAAATAGTTATCATTTCTTTGTGGTGAAAACATTCAAAATCCTTTCTTCTGGCTTTGTTGAAATGCACAGTGCATTATCATTATCTATAGTCACTCAACTATGCAATAGCACATTAGAACTTATTTCTCCTATCTAACTGAAATTTAGTACCCATTGGCCAACCTTTCCCCCTGCCTCCCTCCCTCCTCTTCACTCTCTCCAGTCTCTGGTAACCACTATTTTACTCTGAACTTCAATGAGAGCTTTTAGATTATACTTGTGAGTGAGATCATGTGGGGGTGGAGGGGAGGGGTAGATGCTTCCTCCCTCCTTCCTCCTGTCCTCCTGCAATCCTGTCTCCTGTCAGTAACCAGCTCTTTTTTTTTTTATTAGAAATTTTTAATGTACATCATAATGTGATTCATTTTGACATGCTTTTCGTTGTGACAATTTTCATATATGCAATTTGATAAGCATTATTCATATAGGTTACCCCTTACCCTCCAGCTCTTACAGGTCAGCCTCCCATGGGCTGACTGTGGCTGATATAGGAGCCTGGGAAAGTGCAATCCAAAAAAGTCAGTCTCTACTTGCCTGAGAGAGTTGAGCAGAAGAATGAGGCATGCATCTAAGGGCCAACAGACACAGTAACTAAAACAAAGTTTCCTAGAACAGCACTTACCCTTACTAAGTGCAATGCCCTCTAAAGTTAATATTTCCTATTTTCTTTTTTCTTTTTTTTAATTTAGACACATCCCACCATGACTCACAAATTCACAGCGAGCAAAAAGCACTCTTTGGACCAATATAGATATACATTTAAGAAACTTTTTGCCCTCATCTAAGTATTCTGCTTTTGTTGTATGACAGTTTATTAAAACGTGGGTCTTATGATCAAGAGTTTATGGATTTTAGTGTAAGAATCTTGTTTTTGTTGGGTGGCATCAAGTTGATCCAACTCATAGTGACACTATATACAACAAAATGAAACACTACTCAACACTGTACCATGCAAACAATCTTTTGATGTTTGAGCCCAATGTTCCAGTCACTGCGTTTCTTCTCATTTTGAGTTGTGCCACATCAGCAAAAGGTCCCAGGGGCTTTACTCCATTCCCGTCATTAAGGCTAACTACTTAGAGGAAGCAACTCTCCCTCATTTCTTGAATGCCTTCCAGCCTAGGGTGCAGAGATCATTTTCTGGCACTGTACTTGACAGTGCTTCTCTATTATTCACAGGGTTTTCAACTACTAATTGTTTCAGGATTGGGCTGCTGGGTCCTTCTCTCAAGTCTGGCTTAGTCTGGGAACTCAGCTGAAACCTGTCCACCACCCTGCTGATATATAAAATACCAGTGGCATAGCTTTCAACATGACAGCAACATGCAAGCCTGCACAGCATGGCAGGCTTACAGACACGGGGGTAGGGTGGGATATGATTCTTAGTCAAATAGAAATTTCCAGCAGGCTCCCATACTTGGACTATCTTTTTCAATATATGGTTATCAGAAAAATAGTGATAGATGACAATAAAACATACAAATGAATCTCAGTTCTTTTTCCACAAATAATCATCAAATAGCCTGACATACTTATCAATTTAAATTTTTTTCACATAGACATTATAATCAAGCAATAGTGATTATGGCTTTATAATAGAACCATTCTTTATAAGTCATTTTCACAAAGACACTGGTAGTGTACAAACCAGGATTTGTATGTATGAGTAACAACTATGGAAAGACATTTAGTGGAAAATTTAACTAAAATTTAGTGACAATTAATAATGTATAAATGTATCTCCTATTGCATATACAATAGCTTCAGACTTGGAAATCTAGTAAAACGGACACATTTTTATCAAAATTAATCAAAATTATTTAATAAGAAAGTGTTAGTTTATGATTATATTTTTGTGTAAGCATCATGTCACATGCTAACTGCAAAATGTATGAAATCTCTCCACTTTGGTGAGAATTTAGACTGTTAAATTTGCTAATAATACCTCAAGGGTCAATGTTTTAGTAGTTTCATGATGGATTTGTTGATTGTTGGTCATGGTCAAGAGTGTAGTATCCAGTCTCTGCTAATATGTGAAATAGTATTCAGGGCCCTTTTTAAAACTAGTTAAAATAGCTAGAAAATGTCTCCATCTAAGTTTCCATCAAGTAACATAAGCATCAGAACTTACATTGTTAGGCTACTTATAACCTAAACACCTTCTTTTGTGCAATGGAATTGTCAATACATAACATGAACTTTTTAAAAGATTTTTTTAAGTGCTCTTTTAGGTTCACAGCGGAATTGGAAGGAACACATAGGGATTTCTCATATACTCCCTACCTCCATACATGTCTACTGTCCTCCATTATCAACATTCCCCATCAGAGGGGAATTTGTTATGACCTACATACATAGACAGATACATCATAATACTGAAAGTCTTTACACTAGGGTTTGTTCATGGTGTTTGCATTCTATGAATTTGTACAAATGTATGACAGGTATCCACCATTACAGTATCACACACAGTATTTTTACTACCTTAATAATCCTCCATGTTCTGCCCTCCCCTTACCCCAACACCCAGCAACCACTGATCTCCATAATTTTGCCATGGCATGCAGTTGGAATCATACAGCATGCAATCATTTCAGATAGGTTTCTTTTACTTAGTAACATGCATCTAAATTTCCTCCTTTTCTTTTCATGGCTTGATAGCTCATTTCCTTTTAGCACTAAATAATATTCCATTATCTGGATGTATCATAGTTTAGGTATTAAAGGCTAATTTGGTTGTTTTCATGTTTTGCCAGTTATGAATAGGACTACTATAAACTACACAGTTATGTGCAGGTTTTTGGGTGGTCATAAGTTTTCACTACCTTTGAGTAAGTACTAAGAAGTATGACTGCTGCATAATATGGTAATGGTAAAGTTAGTCTTGTGAGAAACCACCAAACTATCTTTCAAAGTGGCTGTACCATTTCACATGCCCACCAGCAATGAATGGGAGTTCCTAGTATTCTACATCCTCTCTAGCATTTGCTGTTCTCAGTGTTCTGGATTTTGGCCATTCTGAAATGTAGGCAATGGTATCTTATTTTGTTTTAATTTGCATTTTATTAATGACATGTGATGTGGAGGATGTTTTCATATGCTTCTTTGGTGAAGTGTCTCTTAAGTGTCTTTTGTCAATTTTTTAATTGAGTTGTACTATAGTTTGGATGTAGTTTGTCTCCAGAGGGTCCATGTGTAGGAGGCTTGGACCTCGGTACAGCAATGTCAGGAGGTAAGATCTTTAAAAGATGGATCTAGTGAGAATTACTTAGCACACTGAGGGTACTGACCTAGGAAAGAATACTGGTCTCCTTGGGTGAATTCTTGTCAAGAGTGAGTTGTTATAAATGTCTGAGTCTGACCTTTGAATCTCTCTCTTACTTCTTATCTGGCAATGTGGTTGCTTTTTCCCACACACAGTCCCACCACTACCATCTGCCATGATGTCATACAGCTAAGAGAACCCTCACTAGAACTGAGCTAAAGTCAGAGCCATGCCATTCACCCTCCAAAACTGTGAGCTAAACAAATTACTTGTCTTTATAAGTTAGTCTGCTTCAGATATTTCATTATAGCAATGAAAAATGGACTAATACAGGTTGTTATTCTTATTGTTGAATTTTAAGAGTTCTTTGTATATTTTGAGCAATAGTCCTTTGTTGTTATTGTGCTGTGGAGTTGGGTCCAACTCATAGTGATCCTATGTACAACAGAATGCAACACTACCCAGCACTATGCCATACCCAGCACTATTTTCAGTGCTTCTCTGCTATTCATAAGGTTTTCAATGGCTGATTGTTTTTGGTGGGGGAGTGGGCTGCCAGGTCCTTCTCCCTATCCTATAGCACCTGGTATTCCCAGGCAGTCTCCCATCCAAGGACTAACCAGGCCTGATCCTGCTTGGCTTCCAGGATAAAATGGGATCAGACGCCAAAGTGGTATGCCTGTAGATTCAACAGTCCTTTATCAGATGTTTTTTACAAATATTTCTCCTAGTTTGTGACTTGTCTTCTCATTTTATTGACATTGTCTTTTGTAAATAAGAAGTTTTTAATCTTAATGAAACACTGGTTATCAATTATTTCTTTCATGGATAGTGCCTTTGGTGTTGTATCTAAAAAGTTATCAGCCAATTCAAGGTCATCTAGATTGTTTTCTTATGTTATCTTAATGGAGTTTTATGGTTGTGTATTTTACAGTTACTTCTGTGATCCCTTGTTAGTTAATTTTTGTGGAGAGTGTATATGTGGCCATCCAGTTGTTATAGCACTGTTTGTTGAAAAGACTGTCTTTCATTCATTACATTGCCTTTGCTCTTTTGGTAAAAAATCTTTAATTATATTTGAGTTCATTTCTGAGCTTTCTATTCTATTTCATTGATTTCTTCCATACTGTATTGATTACTATAGCTTTACAGTAAGTCTTGAGATCAGATAATATCAGTTTTCCACTTTGTTTTTCTTCTTTGATAATGCCTTTACCTCTCCATATAAACTTTACAATCATTTTATTCCTATCTTCAAAATAATTACTGGGATCTTGATAGGGATTACATTGAATCTATAAATTAAGTTCAAAAGAGCTAAGATCTTGAAAATACTGAGTCTTTCTACATATGAACATAGAATATTTCTCTATTTAGCTCTTTCATTTCTCTTATGAGTTTTATAACTTTTCTTATATAAATTTTATATACATTTTACTCAATTTATAATTATTCCATATTTTTGTAGTGCTAATGTAAATGGCATTGTGCTTTTAATGTCAAATTCCACCTATTCTTTTTTGATATATAGGAAGTAGATTGACTTTTGTATATTAACCTTGTATCCCACAACCTTGCTTTAATTGCTTCTTAGTTCCATTGGTATTTTTGTTCAATCATTCCTTCAGATTTTCTATGTAGATGATAATGCCATCTCCAAAGATATTTTTATATCATCCTTCTCATTCTGTATAACTTTTATTTCATTTTCTTATCTTCCTGAATTATCTAGGCCTTAATTAAACTTTTAAATCAGTGTTCTTCTAAATCATCATAATTTTTCTTCTTCCTGGACAACATCCACCATGCCCTCCCACCAGAAAGAAAATAAATCCTTGACTGCCCTTAGAAATTTCATTTCTGTATCCAGCTGTTCCAAAGCCATTCATATTTGAATGATTTTCCTTGATTTTACCATTTCTAAATCATAATTCATCATTTTATTTAAAATTGGTGTCTCAAGCATCTCATTTGCTATCAATGACTTTTATTATTTGCATAAAAGTTTTTACTAACAAACTATAGGCCACATTATCAAAATTTTATTAAAGAAAAAAGATAACTATAATTCTACCACCCTAACCCAATTAACTGCGATAATTTATTTGTAGTTCTTCACAGTCTTTCTCATTGCATATGTTTTGTGTACGGTAATCACAGTTTACATTTCTAATTGTAGTTTGCTTATAATTCCAAGAAGTCCATAGGCTTTTCCACCTTGAAAAGCCTTAGGAATAGGTCCTTAGGAATAGGTTTTACTATTCACTCTGTTTCCAGTAACTGTCCTCCAGTTTAATCTACTTGCTTGGCTAACTTTAATCTATTCATTGCATTGTTTTATGCATTCTTTCATGTGCTCAGAAAATGAGGTCTAGGTTTCTTATCAAACACTAACAGTGCTCCTCAAATAAGAGTCCACTCTTTCCAACCTCATCTCTGATGTTCAGAACTTTATCTTAGGCTGAACACTACTGATCATTCCACACACCAAAATAATAATTACCACAGTGCCTTCCTCTAAGCCGTTCTTCCTGCATGTAGTGCCTACTTCCTTTGTATGCTTCCTTTAGCTCAGGTGCTATTCCTCACCTTCCCAAGTTGCCCCACCCATTGTGTTTTCTCTTCTCTCTTCTTAATAATTTTCACTTGTTAACTGAGCCACTTATTTGACAAACTCTAGGACCATATCTTCTACCTCATTGTGTCCTCTGAGCTCAGCACAAAGGGCATGTTCAGTAAATATTTATTAATGATGATGGTGATGCCCACTGTCAGCACAGCTGTTGTGCTTTCTGTGATAATGAGGAAAGCAGTGTGGGAACATTAGGGAGAAAATTCACTACAGTGCTCCTGAAATGTGGTCAAAAGTCCCAAGAAATCTACATGATTCTACTCCAATGGCATAGACACAATCAATGGACGGGAGGAGGGAAGGAAAGGAAGAAGGAAGGAAAGTAGTAAGAAAGGAAGGAAAAAAGGAAGGAAGGAAGGGTAGAAGGGAGAAAAGGAGAAAAGGAAGAGAAGAGAAGGGGGAGGAAGAAGAGAAAGAAAAAGAAAAGAATCAAGATTTACTTTGCATTTTCACATATTTTTCATTTATGATATAGCAGAGATATATGTAAAGCATTCTAAGTTTGTAACATTTGCAAGTATAACATGTCTTGAGATTTAAATTAAAAAGTAGTAGAAGAATCTGAATTAGGACTTCAGGCTTTGTAAATTCAGCCAATTCAGTTTTAGTCATATCAGAAGCAGCACAGCATGACTGAAAGCTTGGACTCCAAAGTGGTGTTATTTAGAATAAAACTTTAACTCTACCAAATACTACTTGATTGATCACGGTCAAGTTACTCCACTTTTATATGCCTCAGTTTCCCTACCTATGGAAGAAAGGTGATAGCACTGGTATTCTAGAACATGTTTAACAGCCAGCTCATGCTCACAAAATCTCTGATTTGTACAGCACTTGTTGATTTCCATTATATAGGTTGTTTTGTTGTTAGGTGCCATTGAGTCGGGTCTGACTCATAGTGAGCCTCATGATTTCAAGCTACCAACAGGTTCACAAAATTCCTGAAAATTTAGCAGTCAGCTCCTACAGGTACTTTGCTTAACAGGGTTGTCATGAAGATTAAATGAGTTAATACATGTGAAGTACTTAGAACCTGTCCTGGCACATCATGTACTTAATTTGAGGAACACTAGCTATGTTTTAGTTTGCCTTCTTCTATGGATGGAGAGTAGAAATAGTATATTGAAAAAAGCATCAGCCATAACTTTAGTTCTTTTTAACCTCTTCCTAATCACATTCTTTATGTTCATTTCTGCCAAGCAGCCCCATTGGCTTATTTGAATTTTCTTTCTTTTTCCTCAGTTCTTCTTTTTTGGAGCATTCTAAGAATGAGAGGACTGGCCTAAAGCCACATACCAGGAAAGAGAAGGAGTTATAAAAAGTAAGGATAATCTCAACCAAGTAATTTTCTCTAAATAATCATTTTAAGAAAGGTTTAAGTACTAACTCAGCTAGATATAAAAGTTTGGGTATGATTTCTTATTGCCCATTTTGGGGGAGAGTATGAATTGTACTCCACCTAGCTGTCTTTCAAATAATTTTATTCCCTGGTGTTCTTCCTGACACAAAATAAATAAGAATTTTTATTAAAAAGAATCCCAAAATATATTATTATGAATAGTATGATTTTCGGGTTTTTGATTTCTGTGGTTCTTTCCATGATTTCCACTTATATAATATCTGCTTATGACTATAATTTGCTGGATATTTCATCAGAACTAACACTTATGCAATAAATACTTGCTACCTATCAAAAACGTGGCCTTGTTTTTGACCTTTAAAACAAAACCAGCTGGCAGGTCTCTTCATCAGCTGGAACCCCTTGACCCAGTCAGTTTTTGGTAGAATATTATATTCTTTCTTGTTTAGCTGATTTGTCACTCCTTTCTTTTACAACTTCTGAATTCCTCATTTGCTTCTCCCATTCAAGAGATGGTTTCTAACTTTGTTTTTGTACATTTTATTCTCTTCTCTCTCATTTTCTGCCTTATTCCTTTCTTCTTGTTTCTATTGCTTCATTTGTTACTTCTCTCCTGAATACCATGCCAAATAGCCATCATCAAATGTTAGGGAATCTTTAGATTATGAAGATTACTATTGGAGGAATGCAGGAGATCGTGAAAACCTCAGGCAACAATCCCATGAAAGTGACTGCCTGAACTATCCCGATTTGGAGAAAATGGAAATCTCTCCTAATCTTTTGCCTACCATGTGTCCACCTTGTCCCCATTTCCTGGCAACCACCCTTCTATTTTTTGTCTATGAACTTAACTACTCTAGACATGTCACACCTGCAGCCATACTACCCTGACATCTGATCCTATTACTCAGAAGCTAAGCAAGGTTGGGCCTGGTTGAAAACCCTATAAGCATCACTATGAGTTGGACCTGACTAGAGGGCCTCTAACAATAACAAACAAGGTCAGGCCTATTTAGTACTAGGATGGGAGACCACCTGGGAATAGCAGGTGCTATAGGCTAGGGAGAAGGACTGGGCAGCCCACTCCCCCACCAAAAACAATCAGCTATTGAAAATCTTATGAATAGCAGAAAAGCACTGACAATAGGCCTGGGCATGGCACAGTGTCAGGTAGTGTTTCACCTGTTGTACATAAGGTCTCTAGGAGTCGGACACTGATTTGATGGCACCTAACAACAACAACTAGGATGGTCACTATCAAAAAAAGAAGAATGAATAGCAGTGCTTCTCTGCTATTCTTAGGGTTCTCAATGGCGGATTGTTTCTTGGAAATGGGTTGCAGGGTCCTTCTCCCAAGCCTGCAGCACCTCATGTTCCCAGGCAGTCTCTCATCCAAATACTAACCAGGTCTGACCCTGCTTAGCATCTGAGATCTGACAGGATCAGATACCACAGTACTATGGCTGCAGACTAACCCTCCTAATAGGAATGAGGTAATACCACCTGCCATTTTTTATACTACTAATCTTTGTTAAAACAGAATTTTATTTTTATTTTTATTTATTTATTTATTTATTTTTGCAGTACTGGGGAGTTGAACCTGGGCCCTCATGCATGCTTTGCAATTGAGCTGCACTCAAATCCTCTTTTTTTATTTTTATTTATTTAATTTTTTTTTCCGCCAGTACTAGGGGTTGAACCCAGGGCCTCACGCTTGCATTCTTTGCAAGTGCTGGACCACTGAGCTGCACCCTCAGCTCCCCTCCTTTTTTTTTTTTCCTTTAATTTTTTGAGACAGGGTCTCGCTAAATTACACAGACATCCTCTGGTCTGGAACTTGCTATCCTCCTGGCTCTGCCTTCCAAGCCGCTGGGATTACAGGCGTGTGCCACCATGCCTGGTCTCTTTTTTTATTTTTTAAATTGAGACAGGATCTCATTGAGTTATGCAGGCTGCCTCTGTCCTCGAACCTGTGAGCCTCTTGCTTCTACTTCCCAAGTCGCTTAGATTACAGGCATGAGCCACTGCACCCAGCAATATACATGTTTTAAATGAAAAGCTAACACTATTTATTTTCTATTAGCCACTTGATCCCATGTGCATATTTTTCAAAATCCTTGAAATCTGGATTACCTTTCCTTTCATTCTTCTGCAAAAGCTCTGGATTTTGTTTCCAAAAGCAGACACTGCAAAATCTATTTAAATTCTGTGGCATGCTTACTAATAAGGATTCTATTCACTTTTTCCATGGCAAAAGCCATTCTTCTGGACGATCCAGGTTTGGTAAGCACCTGTCTCTAGCCAGAGGGCAGAAGGCCACTTCTCCCTACACTACAATTATCCAGTGCATGGTGACCTTTCTGTTTCCTTTATATTAGCTGTATTAAGATAAATTTATACTTGAGTGTAAAATTTGATGAGATTTGACAAATCTATACAGTATTGTAATCATCACCACACTAATGACTTAGAACATTTTATGACTCAACAGCACCTAACAACGAGGTTCTTATTTGACTTCTATTTTGATTCAACAAAACATAGTGCAGTATGCATACACTACTGGTAACAATAGCATAAACTACTGTTCATAGATTGTAAACAACACCACTCCCACATCCGTATCCTTGCTTACAACCCCTGTCTTCCTGGTCTTATTATTGCCAAAAGATCTCTTGGAAGACAAGCATGGGAAAGTTATGACAAGCAGCTGTTAAGAGGAAGAAGAAAGAGTATGTTTATGTTTATTCTAAATTAACATATTTAAATATTAACAAATACTAGACTATTACCACTGGATTTCTTCTATCTATGTAGTAAATGTCTGCAACCCTGTGGTCTGAATAACTTATCTTTCATTTACAGTTTTCCACCAATACTGTAGGTTAGCTTGCTTGCTTATTTTTCTTTTCTTCTTTTTCTTTCTGCTTCTTTTCACAGATGCTACTCTCTAAAATGTGGTTACTTACTTCTTCCTGATCAGTAATCAACTTTGAAATGTCATTTCTCAATGGAGATATATTTATATTGTCCACATCAAAATTTACTTGACTTCTGGGAGTTTCATTTTCATTTAATATACGTATGATTGAGCGTTCATTCTGTATTGTTCTTCCAGGAGTTTCATTTTATATCCAACTAACTCTTTACTGAATAAATACTATATATAGGACAAGTCTTCATGTTATCTTACTTAGAGTTCAACTAGAAATTAAGTTCCTTTTCTTTTTCCTGCATTATCTAGAATGGTTTTCTATAGTCAGTCCACAATTATCTGTAGCATTTATTAAAGTTTCCCCTCTACACAAACATTGCTGTGCTCTATAGTTTAAGCATCGCTTGGGATTTGTCAAATTTTTTTTCCAGCTTTCCTCCAAGCATACTATTAGCCTTTATGTATTCTTCAATTTTGTCTTAACTGTTTTAATTAGAAGTCCTTTAAGTAAGTTTGGAATATATATTTAAAGACTTAACTCAATTCCCAACTTGACACTTCTGAAGTTTTAATGGTAGGAACTGATTCTAACACTAACATTCTAATATTGGGAACTGATTCTAACACTCAATTACTCAATTATTACATACAGTATATATAAAGTCCATTATTTTATATAGTAACTAAGTCTAAAAATTCATTTCCCCATAAATCTCAATAGTTCATTGCTTCTAAAGGTGCCCAATAATATTTATATTGTGGGATTTTAGGCCTCAAAAGAAAACCCATAAGGAATAAAAGAAAAAATAGGTAAACTGAGATCCATCAAAATTAAAAACTTCAATGCAACAAAACAACAAAAAAATTCAATGCAAAAGCAACAAAAAAAATGAAAAGACAGGCCCATAGAATACAAGACAATATTTGTAAACACAAACCATATAGCTGGCAATGGTCTAGTATCCACAATATATAAAAACCTCTTACAACTCAACAACAAAATGACAAACAGCCTAATTTTAAAAATTGGCTAAGGAATTGAACAGACATTCCTCCAGAGTTATACAAATGACCAACAAGCACATGAAAAGATGTTTAGTATTATTAATTATTAGGGAAATACAAAGCAAAGCCACAATGAGATACCATTTCACACTGACTAAGATGGCTATTGGGAGAAGGACCTGGCAACCCCCTCCCAAAAATCAACCTGCCATTGAAAACCCAATGCACAGCAGAGAAGCACTGACAATAGTGTTTCCCTTGTTGTACAGAGGGTCGCTATGAGTTGGATACCGACTCGACGGCACCTAACAACAACAACAACAAGATGGCTATGATAATATTTTTTAATGAAAAATAACAAATGTTGATGAAAATGTACATGGAAAACTATTTTTCAGAGAGCATCAACTGGTAATCACAATAGTCATGATTTGTTGATCCAATGGCCCTAACATAGCTCCACTGTCTTCTCCCCTACTGGCTGGTGTGTCCTTGTTAATTTAATAGCTATTCCACTAAACAAATGGAAAGATACCATTGGAACAGTCTCTGACATTTTGCTTTCAGAAGTCACCCCCATTTTGATGTGATGTTGCCACCCATCTAAGATACCAACTCATGCTTTATTTCCTATTTCACATTCCACTTCTATTGCTGCACTTGCCTCAAAGAAGGAGCTTAAAAAAGTCTGTGAATAAATGAGTATGTGTATTAAAAAGACATATTTCTCAGTTTACCTGCCACACTACTAACATTATGGGGAAAAATACACATGCATTAGAGAATTATGGAACCCTAAAGACTTCACTGCTGAGCTTGCTAATGTCTCTCCTACCTTTAAGTTAGACTGTTGCCCTAATTCTGCTCATGCTACATGAGAACCTATCATCTTTATCTTCAATATATACTGGATTTGACCGATGTTCCACTGTCAGACCTATTGTACGCGTACAGTGGGTAAACTAATATGTGATTATATGAGTTAAAAAAAAAAAAACTATGTCAGGCTCAGAACTATTCAAAGACTATAACACTGACATCCCCAGTCAGTGGGTGTAAAAGTTTCCTTTAACTTCTCTTTCAGGTTGTGTTAACTTATCTCAAGTGTTCCATAACAAAATGAAGGATTTCCCACTTTTCCTCCCAATGTACCTGGCTTGTGTGAAATAAAGTCTGTTCATCAGACCTCTTATCTTCAATGCTATAAGCAGATACCTTTGGAAAATCTGGTTGTGAAACCCCTTATTCAAAAATCTTTAGTCTCAGAAAACTATAACCAATGACATAGTTTCTTTTATTAGCATATATTAATTGTAAAAAATAATGGGTTTAACTGTGACATTTTCATACATGCATATAACATACTTTAATCATATTTACACCCCCCATTACTTCTCTTATAAGGACATAATTACTAAGAGACAAACTTTCAGCATTTAGACTGGTAATTCAGAGATTAGAATTTACATTACCACTATTTAAAGCTTAACAAAGCTTTTAACAAAGAACACCTAGATAAAATCTCAGAAAGAAATCAGAGAAAAAATTTTAAAAAGGTTTATTTGATGCATGAACACTAGCCTTTAAATGTGTGCAAGCACACACATGTGTGTAAAATTTATGCAAACATTTCTTAGGTTTTGTCTGCTAATTATAATACACAACATGAAAGAAGTCTTTTTAAAAAAATTTAGCTTTTACAATTCAAGAAATATATACTATCCTCATTTCATGGAAAAGTCTGGTAGAGCTATGGAGATTATCATTTCCCTCCATAACAGAAGGCTACTTTGAAACTAGCTTGTTTTCCTATTGCTGATTTAGTAGGTAGAAATGGGAGTATGAGAAGGAAAAGCAAGAAGAAAGGGATAAGAAGAAAAATGGAGCTCAGTAATGTATAGGGTAGCTTGGAGTGTTGGGGACCTGGAATTCTCCATCTATCTCTCTAGATCCACTCTCTACTCTTTTGTGCCTTGTTCTGTGTCTGAAGGAATCTGACTTTCTTGGATTGCATTTGCAAGCAACTTTGTGTTTTCTTGCAATAGGTACCAGTGAGAACTCAGCCACCTCCAGGAACCCTGGGGGTAGTGGGACAATGAGAAGGCATGCATTTTCCTGGTTGAACTTTTGATAGGCAGCGTGACTCCACCTCAGGGCATAGTTTTGCCTGGAGCAGGTATCATTTTCTGTGATTACTTTTCCTATGTTCTGAAACCTGCTCCTTCCCCCTACCCCTCAGGTCTACAGGTACCAATGGTACTTTGCTGTTGCTAGCCTTGGGATGCTGCACCACACTCTGTTGACTTCTTTGAACCCTGTCTATACCTTTTAAATATCCTAGGATTAACATGCCTCAAATCCTTTGTGAATGTCTCTTCTGCTTTTTTCTTGGACTCTTGACTGATAGGATTGTCTTCTAACATAAATGCAGCACTAAATTCTGATGAGGTGATCTTGGAAAATCCCAAGGAGATAGACAACAATTTTTACTGACCTGTTTCTTTGGCCTCAGCAATGAAAACATGGATGCTTAAAATGTAATCTGTATGTAACTATTGCTGGGATAATGTTACCTTTATTAGTGCTCACTTTCCTCTGGTAAGCCCAGCTCCCCAATTAACTATAAACAAAACTATGAAACTACTTTATGAATTAAGTTTTGAACACATTAAATTTGAGATGCCAGAGGGATGACCTAGTGGCAATACTTTCTAAGTGTTCCAAGATGCAATTGTTTGCCTATGAAGACAATGAGTTCCACATGATGACACTGTTTGCCTATGAAAGTAGTGAGTTCCATATTGTAGGAGGTGTTCAAGCAGTGGCTGGAAAAGCAGCGGGTAGGTTTTGAATGTGCTGGTTTTAAGGTCTTTTACAATGTCTACTTTTATGATTCTAAACATTATGGTTTAATATTCTATTGCCATAGTATTTATTATGAAAATAATGGCCATTCAGCTGGATATTCTAATAAAATGGTACATGAACAGTATACACATAGATGTTTAAGCACAAAAATCTTAAAGAAAATTGCATCTTCAGTTGGATTTGGTGGATACCCTGGTGACTGGACACAGATTAACCTGTTTCACTCCTAGCTCTCAACAAAAAACTATGTGTACTATGGAAGTTACTAAACATCTCTGTACCTCTGCTTTCTCGCATTTTTCTCATAATATACTGGTGAGAATGCAAAGAGACAACATTTAGGGCAAATATATGTACTCAATAAATACTTCACATTTACCATTAAGCTGTTCTTCATGTTGCATCAATTTATGGTCCAAAAGCGAATAAGAATGCACTTAAGAATTCTTTTTTAATTAAAAAACCACAAAGTAATTATCAACACATCCACTTTAGCATCCCACAGCTTGACATGACATGGTAAACATATTGTATAAGGAAAGAATCTTCCTTGAGAGAACTGATGTTTTAAAATACTACTAAGCAAATTCTATCTAAACAGTATTAACCTGGAACATCAAAACAGTATTGTGAGGCAGTCTCGATTCAGAACACAGGCTCAGGGCAATTGACCAAATCCTAGCTCCTTTCCAGCTAAGGGGTATCACTTTGGACTTCTCTTCAGTTTTTCTATGCCTCAGTTTCCTCATCTGCAAAATGGAAGTCATTGTAGAACCTTGATTTTTGAGGTTTAAATGAAATACTCTACTTAAAGTGCTTAGCCTAACCCCTACTGCAGAACATTTATAAATACAGCTGTTATTATTACAAGACAACACATCAGAGTCCCAGTAGAGAGCTAATTTACCTGGAACCACAGAGCTGACTAGTGACAAAGAAGAGAAGGGAGCCCTGTTCCTGTCCAGTGTCTTCCTGTTATAAACAAAGTATAACTTAATTGGGTTTTGAAACATAGGTGATAAGAATGCCGGGTAAAAGAGAGAACGAGGGCTAGATATTCTATCTGTAACCTATGGATGCTGTTTTTCCAGGAAGCAGACACATCACAAGTACCTATGCAGAAAATGTAAGTAAATCAAATTCCTCCAGACTATTCTTGTCTTCCTCCTGTATGAACCTGCCTCACAGTTAAAACACCTTATAACATGGTTCATTTGTGACTTGAGTGACCAAATCCTTGTAAACAGGTATCAAAAGGCACAGACTTACAAATTTGGCTCTTACTATGACTAATTCCACAGTGAAGCCCCAATGTAAACAGTTCTGGCAGGACATGAATGGATGTGGAGACTTAAGGAGCCAGAGGAAAGCCTGCCATCATCGTTAAACTAGCCTGCACCTGGTTGTATTCACACTCCTAAGCTATTTTGAGTTATCAGGGACTTATCATCCTCAGCCTCAATTCAGAAAGCATTCTTCTGGTCACATGCTTTAAGTAGGAGCACAGTAGCCCCATGACCAATTACCATGATGTCCCTGGCTTTTAGGACAGGCTTGAAGGCTCAATGAATCTGGGCAATCAAGATGTAAATAAGAATGAAACTTTAAACATGATTGAGCTGAACATGATTCTTCGGCCTTTTCCTTGCATAGATCTCATGTGTTAGAGGTATTTGTTGTTCCTTGTCTTTTAAAGTGATTGACTTTAAATTGACTCCAGTCAATTCCAAGGAGCAAAATTTGAGCCAAAATCTTTATTGTGCTCGTGCGGCTCCATCTTCTTGATTTTTCTTAGAATAAAAGTAGAGCTTCCCTAGGTTTAGAAACTGCTTTTCTGGCTAATGAGGACTGCACAGTTTTACTCCTAATTATGGTAGTCCCTTTTATAATGTCATGTTTCTGGAAGCGATTGGAAAGTTTGCATCCTTAAACGCCAAGCCAGCAAAACAGTTGTAGCATACATTAAACTCTGAGTAATTATAATATTCTATTTAATTCTTTAAGACTAGGAGAGAGACTTAGTACAAACTGTCTTCAAATTCCCAGAGAATAACACTGGAGGATATTCTGGCCCATATTTAGGAGCTAGGGCTGAACAGAGAAAGTTGTAATTCCAAGGACTTGTATATTAACACAAATCATGAAGAGAGTCTAGAAGACTTTCTCAGCTCTACCAACTTGAGAGCCTGCAGCCATTCCATTGTGGCATCTGACCCTGTCAGATCTCAGAAGGTAAGCAGGGTTGGGCCTGGTTAATACTTGGATGGGAGACTACCTGGGAACACCAAGTGCTGTAGGCTTGGGAGAAGGACCCAGCAACCCACTCCCAAAAAAACAATCAGCCATTGAAAAGCCTATGAATAGCAGAGAAGCACTGACAATAGTGTTTCATCTGTTGTAGGTAGGGTCATGATGAGTAGGACATTGACTCAAATGCACCTAATGACAACAACAACCAACTTGAGAAGTCTATTCATCCTTTTCTTTTCTTAAAGAATAAAGTAACCTTTTCCTGTTTCTCTGTTAAACATGAAGCATTTCAAACTCACCAGTTTAGAGTGCCTTGCTTAGATCATGTCTGGATTGTAGCCAATTTATATGGTATTGATATGGACTTTTCAAAGTATACGTCCCCGTAACACTCCTCTGCTACCTTTGGAATCTGTTTTGGGAGGCTGTGCATATTTAACTTGTATCCCTCTAGCTGATTACTCTCTTTATGGTTTTTATTCCAGTTATGAAATATTACCCTTAAAACCACAAGGAATTTGGTAATCACTTTTCCTCTTTGGAAAATATGATGAGTTTTACCTGCTGTATCATCAATGGTAATATGAGATAAGAGGTAATGATGTATTCTCCTCCTACCTGGAGTTACTTTCCATGTTAATTCAGGCAAGGCTTATCTCTAGGAAGAGGCCAGCATGGTATGACAGACTCTGGCTTGATGCCCAGCACTGCCATACACGTCATCTTTGAGTCTCTGCTTTCACATCTATAAAATGGGGAGTTAGAACCCATACCTTAGGTCTCTCCAAGGATCTTGAAATAACGCATGAAGAGCACTGAGCCTGATGCCTAAGAAGCAATTGTTTTATGTTAGTTGCCTTTCCCTTTCCCTCCAAGGTTGTCAGAGGTATCACTAACAGCCTGCTTAGAAAAGAAAATTTGTAATAAAAACTTCAGAATTGTAACCATAACTGAATGTGTTCATTAGTAAGTAACTGGGAAAGATTGGAGAAAATATGAAATATAAAACTGGTTTCATGTAATGTACCTTCGACCTTTCAGGTAAGAGGCAGCAGGAACAGCCTACATAAGGAATATATCAAGCAGATTAGCATTTCCCCTGGTAGGGGAGAATAGAACATTATAATTGCTGTGCAGTACTTCTTAAGGATTACTGAGTTGGGCAATGCCCTGGGTTGATCCCAGGCACTGAAAAAAAAAAAAAAAACAGGAGGGGGCTCAAAAATAGTCATGCATCAGTTTCTTTCAAGAATATCCAAAGAAGGGGTATAGTGTAGTGGAAAGAATATTGGTTTTTAACTTCAAGTTCCATTATCTATTTATCTATTAGCTAATTGAACATCTCTGAAACTCAGGATGTTTTTTTGTTTTTATTGTTATTGTTTGTTTGTTTGTTTTATCTATGAAATGGGAAGCCTGCAACTCTACCACTGTGGCATCTGATCCCATCAGATCCCTGAAGCTAAGCAGAGTGGGGCCTGGTTAGTACTTTGATGGGAGATCACTTGGGAATACCAGGTGCTGTAGGCTTGGGAGAAGGACCTGGCAACCCACTCCCAAAAAGCACAATCAGTCATTGAAAACCCTATGAATAGCAGAGAAGCACTGACAATAGTGTTTTGTAGGTTGTACATAGGGTCACTGTGAGTCCAACGCTGACTCAATGGCACCTAACAATAACAACAACAATAAAATGGGAAAGGGAATTTCTAATTGCCTCGCAGGACTATTTAAAGTAGGGATTCTCAAGCTTCAATGTGTGTAGGAAGAACTTTCTGAAGTTCTTGTTAAAATGCAGAGTCAGTAAACTTGGGGCCTGAGATTCTGCATTTCTAGCAATACCCAGGACAACCAATTGCTAGTCTGATGATCACAATTTGAGAAGCAAGGACTTAAAGGATTGTATGAGATATACATATAAAAAGGACTTGTGACTTCTCAGGTACAGCAGGTAGAAGGTAATACCATCAGTAGTAGCAGTAGTCTCATAGTCTACACAGGTAGACATTTTTTCTAATAAGTAACAGTATTGATTTTCACATCATTTCATTCCACATTGTTCTTTTGAGTGCTTCTAAAAGCACCTGCTCCCACATGTCTGCCAGATTATCATATTGTGGGTGCTGTGATGCTGAAAGCTATGCCACCAGTATTTCAGATACCAGCAGGGCCACCGATGGTGGACAGGTTTCTGCTAAGCTTCCAGACTAAGACAGACTAGGAAGAAGAACCCAGAAGTCCACTCCCAAAACAATTAGCCACTAAAAACCCTATGAATAGGAGAATCGGTGTCAAATATAGTGCTGAAAAATGAGCCCCCTAGGCTGGAAAAAATTCAAGAAATGACTGGGAAAGAGTTGTCTCCTCAAAGTAAAGTGAACCTTAATGACAGGAATAGAGTAAAGCCTCTGGGACTTCCTTTTGCTGATGTGGCATGACTCAAAATGAGAAGAAACACAGTGACTACAACATTGGGCTCAAACATAAAAAGATCATGTGCATGGCTGTGTTGGGTAGTGTTTCATTCTGTTGTACATAGGGTGACTATGAGTTGGATTTGACTCAACAGCACCTAAACAACAACAACAACAGTACCTGCATCAACAATTACTTTTTTTAAAGTGTGGTTAAGACAGGGTCTGTGGAATGTACCATGTTTTATACAGTGCAGACACTGGAAAGAAGAAAAGAACAGACAAGGGAAAGAGGAGGGAAAAGAGAAAAGATAGAAATGCACTGTACTTTATGGTGAGAGATAGATGTTTCCTCTTAGAGATAAGGACGTGTAAGCAAAAGGAAGCAGCCCATCAGCATGTTGGATGAGGTAGCTGAGGAAAGCAGTATGTGAAGACAGGCTAGTCAAAGGTATTACATTGATTCTGGTGAAGTTAGGGCTGCTACTGTGAATAGTAATGGCTGGATAGATAAATTTCCAGAAACTATTTATGATATTTCATCCATCTATATGGCTATATCTACTCATAAGCCGCTAGAAGTAAGACAAAAGCATGGGGAAATTATTTTTATCAAAAACATTAGTTTTTAGATCTGATCCAAGACTGTGGATCTTATGTATAAGTAAATAGCATTTATTGCATGCTCACTGGGCACACAACATCCTACCCAGTGCAATTCCTTTTTTCTAGGGCTTTGTGGTTGTATCATGGCATGACCAAACTAGTATAAGGACCCAAGAGCTGGGCTGCTTTACCTTCTCATCATTTTTGGCAAGCTGCCTTTCCTTCTAAGCATTGAAAAGACTTTATAGATAATTCTGAGCTTACTCTCTACTGAAGTCTGTATTAACAACAAGAAAGGATAATGTTTAAAGTTATGGCTCCCTCAGGATTCTTTACTCAAATGCCACTTCAGTATATCACCCAATCTCAGATTATACACCTCCCATCCTGGTCCTCACTTCTGCTCATTTCCTCCATCAGTACTTATCACCATTATCAGATGCTCTAGACTTTACTTACCTGTTTTGTTATCATCTGTTTGACCCATTCAGACACTATCTCATAGGACAAGGATTTTTGTTGCCTTGTCCACTGCTGTATTCAAGTGACTGCACATAGCAGGGGCTCAGTAAGTATTTGTTGAAGACATAAATAAATAGTGAAGACTTATCACAGATAAATGCTTAGCGATATTTTCTTAAACAGAAAAGGGACTATGAGAAGGGCCTATGTAGTTTCATATTTGAAAATGGTATTTCTGGATTCATGCAAAACATATTTAATTTCTCATTATGTAGCTCCTTTTCTCTCAAATAGATAGCTTTCTGTTTCCTACTGAAGATGATACCTAATCTAACACACCGCCCCACATCTAAGGAGGGTTTATTGAGCTGTGAACATGAGCAGGACATCTTTTTTTCTGTACCCTTCTAAAACAAAGCTGTTCAGGGGGCCATGAAGAGAGTTCTCTGGAGGATTACCTACGCAAAGACTTCCTAGAGAATACAAAGCAACTGCAGAGGCCCTATGATCTCTTCCTCACTGTTGTTGTTAGGTGCATCGAGTGGGGTCTGACTCATAGAGACCTTCGTAGGGTTTCCAATGGCTTCATTGTTTGGGGATTGCTTCAGGAGTGGATTGCCACATCCTTCTCCTATTTTTGCCATGCTAGGGATCCAATTTAGGGCCTCAGAGATGGCAGAGAGGCACTCTACCAACTGAGCTAAACTCCCGCCCCTTCCCCCTTGTCTTGGCCACCAGGAGGCCACAGGTGCGGGGCTGGGGAAAATGGCTACTCCTTCTGTGGGCAGCCAAGGAGAAAACCTCTGAAGGGCCTCTGTATATCTCCTGCCAACATCCTGGCTTGAGGGGAACCTAAGCATCTCCTGAAGCAAATAAGGTGGTCACAAATGCCAGTCCTTAACTTGAGCTTTCCCAGTGCTGTGCCAGTTGGTCCTCAGTTAAGACCTACTTCCCTCCTTCAGTAGACAGTCTCTCATTGGGTGCCTTGGAGCTAAGGACCTTAGGTTTAATCCAGGGTCATATGGATGCTACTAACATGACCACAGTTTATTGTCATCTCCCTTTAAGGGTGGCACTGACAGGTTCTAACAGAGCAGTGTGTCATAGTAACCTGACCTTGGAAATGGTTTGGTGACAGCTGAGCTCGAGTTTGTGAATCCTATTTTCGGTCCTCATGCAATTTTAAGATTTAGCCCAATTTCCAGACCATCCCCTACCCAGGCTTAAAAATGGCTTTATTTTACACTTTGCAGCAGGAGGTAAGTGGGTTTCTATGTGAAAGTGATGGTGCCAAAGACATTTACGAACATTAAAAAATGTCTGAACTTGGCTTAAAGCCACTCAGCCTATTTCTCATCCTGCGCCGCGCCTTGTGGAGCGTATGCAAGTTCAGAGCTCTCTTTGAAATCAGTGGCAGTTATGAGCTTGGAGCAACTCTGTGGGGCACTGAGCAATATAATAAATGAGCCCCTTTGAAGACCGACCATTGTAGCTGGGCTCTTTTTGTGCTATCAGGCACTGATTTGATTTCTCAGGGTGTTCTGTGGGACAGGAGCGACCCACCAACACAACACTCTCTGGTTTTCAACTTTGGTCTTCAAGGTTGGGTCTAGGAAAGCAAGTCTTCCCATTTCCTTAAAGAAATGCCCTAAACTCTTCACCATCCTTTCGATATCAACACCTGGGACAAACTTCCCATAATCACACACCTCCAGTTAAAGCCAAACCAAACAAAAGCTGCCTTTCGCTTACTTGTGCTTTCTGGCCTATACAGGAGCAAAACCAGCAACAATAAGAAGAAAAAGAAAACAAGACAAAAACAAAGCTATTATCTGCTAGGAATGAAAGCAGTCTTATTTATATATAAGGGATTTTTCAGGTTATTTATTTAGTTAGAAGCGGAGAATACAATAAAAGATATTTTTCATGTTTCTCCTGTGACATTGCAGGCCACGGTGTGATTCTGAAACCAAGATGAGATTCCTTAAATATGGGATTCTTAAAAGGAAATTAAAGCTTTTTGTTTTTCACTTTTGGCTAAATATCTTTAAATGGCTAATATCAATATTTCACATAACCAAATTCAATAAAGTATGCTTAGGTTGGTTGCCTTTAAACATACTTAAGAAGACTGAATTATCTGGGCCAATGATTCAAGTGCAAGTGTGACAGACTTACTCCAATGTTACCTCCTGCATTGGATGCAGATTCAACTAATCTTTGCTGAAGCCCTTCTTTGTTCTCACAACCTTCTTGATCTCTCCCTGTGAGATCAATACTTTTAACCCTACTTAGCAGATAAAAGAACTGAGGCCAGAGAGTCCCCAGGGCAGAGCTAGTAAGTGGCAGAGCTAGTGTCTAAACTCAGACCTTGTGCCCCACCCCATCCAGACTTCATTCCATTCCAAAACTTCAGCAGCTACTCAAGCTACAATAATCCACCCCTTTCTGCAATTAAAGCAACACGTTATTTACAATGAGAAGTATGTGAGCAAATACTGACTCAAGGCTAAGTCCCCATAGGGGCCAATAAAGAATGATTGTAAGAAAAGTCAATTTCAGGTGAAATGAACTTCAAGGAAATTTGCATTTCTAGATACAACTTTGGGATAAGAAAGTTCCAAATCCTTTCTACTGTCTTTGAAACTTACCCTAAAACAGGGACAAAAGTAGAAGAGTTTTTATTGACTGGTATGAGATATCCTTTAGTTTACTTTCATATATTCTATCTCATGCCAAAATGACACTAGATGGATATCGGACTAAAAAATAAATAAGTAAAGTGCTGATAAGGAAAAGTAAAAATGATGTTAAGTGGAGACTAGAGGTAAATTAGTACATATAAAGGCATCTCACACTGAGGATGAAGGCAAAAGACAAAACCAACACCAAAAAAAGATTGCTTGTACCATGACAATACACATTCATAGCTAATATGTACTGAGGGTTCATGATTTGCCAAGTGCTAAACATTTTTGCATTGGTTGCATCACCAAATTCTCACTAAAGCCCTGTGAAATAGGTTCTATTATTTTTGCTGTTGGATAGATGAGGAAACTGAAGTACAGAGAAGTTAACAGGTTCAAGGTCAACCAGCTAATAATGGATTTGAACTTAAGTTATTCTGGTTTCAGGACCACACATTTTGCCATCCATACGTCTGCATCAAGGAAACACATAGACACATTGCCATTACCAGTGGAAACCCAATTGTCTCCTGGCACTGGGTCTCAGGGGAATGTTCTTTGTGCCTTCATGAGAGGAAGATACGTGACACAGAGGCTAGTGTGTCTTTCAGAACATCCTCTATGATGCTAACAATGCAGAGAGGCCTATGGTTGTTGCTTGTTGGGCCCTTCAGTTCAAGCCAAGGCCTTCATGCTAAAATGCAATTCAGGAAAAGTGAGTAATGGCAAAAAGGACCAAAACAATATGGCTCAAGGATTCAGTTTGGATGGTTTACCTTGATCTTGAGATGTAATCTAAACTATCTGAAGAGATGGATGGACTTCATGTCCTTCAGGCAATCCTCTATGGAGCCTCCTTAGCTGTAAACATTCCTTGAGCACTGCTCTGCTGAAGGAAAAAGAAAAATCACAACCATATAGAATGGAGACCATAAATCTGGAGTGAAACTAATCTCAGTTGTGCCTTTAATAGTTACTCGGCAGTCCTATTACATGTGCTTCTCCCATCTCCCTCTGCTACTATTCCAAACCTTCGCCACTATTCAAAGTGTTCAATCTTCTCTCTTTGGGATGAGCTTGCTTCTAATTTAGGGACTAGCAGCAATCAAGAGTGGCTTCTTTCATTTTACCACCTGTTTGTCCATAAGCCTACCTGTCTCTGCATCCACTCTTTCCTTACCTTCATCTCTAGTAAAAGACAATTTTCCTGTCAGAGGCAACCCTGTCCACTGGGGCTAAGGATATTATTCCATTTTGCCTCCTTAGGAAATTCACTTTATCAATGTCCTTTTCTTAACTTCAATACTCCTTCAGTTATTACTCATCAGCATAACAATGTTTCCTTTTATTTGAAAAACATACAGCAAATAAAACCCTTTAATGACCATAATGCTTCTTCCTTTCCTAACTTTTCTTTTAGAAAGTGCTACCTAAATTTACTGTCTAAGATTTCATATCATTCACTTACTCTTTGATCCATTCCCACCTGGCTCTAACCAATTTCACTACACAGACCACCTTGCCTCACCTAAGCTCCAAACCCAATCAATATTTGCCTATCTTCCATTCTTGGCTTCTATGACGTCTCCCTTCTGGCTCTCCTATTTGCCTCCTTCTGTACTGACTAATCCTTCAGTGCCTTAGTTGGTTTGTACTCCTCTATCTTTCCCCTTAAATGTGAAGTGTCTTCCTTTCCCACTTTATTTACTTACTATGGGGTAGGGGACCCTGTCCCTGCCAGTTTTGAATTCAGTCTGTATCCTGAGCTATAGTCCCACATCTCCAACTGTTCTCTAAATAATTTCACTTGGATGGCACTGCAAATGCAGTATGCACAGAAATGTACCTGTTCATCTCTGTTTTGCGGCCTATCTACAGTTATTCCACAGAATCTGTTCTTTCTCCTGTATTCTTTATATTAGTGAATGTTTAGGCCTTTCACCCTGTTTCCCAACCTACAAGCCTGGGAGCTTTTGACTCTTTCTTCACATTCTGAACAACATACTCTATTTATTCTTCTTGCATGTCTCTCAAATTGAATATGGCCATGATTCCACTTGATTAAGTCTGTCAACTCCTTTAACCACTGCAATATAATCCTTGACATTTGCCGGGTCTCCAGGATTTCCCATCTCTAATCCCTCCTTCTCTATGGCCCTGCAGTTCAAACACAAAAATTTGATCATGTTACTTTGTGCTTACAATTGATCATTGATTTTTTTTTCTGCCCAGAAAATACCTATTCATATTTTTTTTTCTTCCTCTGGGAAGTTTTCCAGGACAGATTTAGATGTGTTAACTTTATCTGTCACTCAACTTTGTGGATCATCCAATTTGATAATTCTCATTGTATCTGCCTGTTTGCAAGTCTGATCCTTCACTTGTTTAAGTGCCTTCAAAGCAATTCTTTGCCTTCTCAACTTTGTATCCACAGCATCCAGTATATTAGTAGGCATTTAATAAACATTTAGTGAAGGAAATGTATATATTTTTTAAAAATATACAATTGCAATAAGTGGAGAACATTTACCCAGGGAATCTCAAAGCATATCTTGCCAAAATTAAAATCAGGAATGCCTGCTTGTTTCCATATATAACCCTTGAGACACACTTGGATGCATCCTGACCGCAACTTATGCTGCAGTAAGAATGTGTTTCTCAAACCACTCCCTGGGATCTGCATACATTTTAAAGAGTTCTATATCATGGTAGTGATTGTGCTTAATGTCCTTGACCAGTAGATTCCAACTATTCTAATGAATTGGCTGAAATGGATGCTAGGAAAGAGGCAAGGTCAAGTCTGTGTACATTCTCTGCTGAGACACTCTCTTCAAGGAGACCCATTGGTATTTCCACTAAGAGACCTGTCGGCTCCTATCAAGTAATTTTCACACAGGCATCTGAGACCCATCACAGGCTGAGGCTGAAGATACAAGGCTCCTCTAAATGATTGCATCCATCTCTACCTGATCTCAGTGTGTAGGGACAGGGAGGACCTATGCAGTTTTGTGTTCTTGTTCTATGAACTTTCTAATTTCTTTCACCCTGACAAGAGGCCAGTATTCAATTACCTCCTCATAGTAACTCTCTCTCCCTCTCCAAGTATTATACACAGACTTCAAACATCATAAATTAACAAAAACATCTTTAAGATTTATTAGAAAAGCAGAGCTAAGAGATAATCTGTAGCTCCCGATTGTTTCACTAGCACCTTGGGGGCAGGTGACTTGCCATAGACACCAATTTTCAAACTGGGTAATCTGAGGCAAATCTCTTAATGCTCCCTCTTTTGTCATCTCCTGCCTGACTCTGAGGTTTGTATTCCAGGGAAAAGGAACCTCTCACCTAATCTGGCCCTTTGGGGTCTTTTTGCCTAGTGTCTATGAACATTCAAACCTTATGCCACTTGTTACTTTACTCAATATACAACTAACATACTGTTACAGGTTTACTGGCTGGTATCTTTGCCATAGTCTTTTAAATTGATTCAGTGGTGGATAAAGCTAAGCCTAGAGCATGCTCCATTCATTGGACCTTTGACCTGGCCTAGAGCCTCATTAAAATTTGAATGTTAATGGTCAACCTTTATTTTAACCATTAAATGATTTTAACTTCCCCTCCTTTTTGTAATCCTTGAAAGAAAGTCAAATTACTCATTTTAAATCAAAAAGGGAATGATAAAAAAGGGAGAGTGATAGGATGATGCAAATGGCAGGAAAGGGGGGGAAGCAGATGTCAATGCTCTTGAAGTGGGAAATGTGCATTATGACAAGTGGCGCTCATTGATCAAGACAAAAAATTCTAAAAATTTTCTTTTAAACATATACCCTTCTTGGCTAATATTAAAAAGAATTAATACTACAACTGACAAAGCTAAATAAGCTATGCCTTTATTTGTCTGCTTCACAAGGTTGTTACAAGATTTAAATGTGGTAACATATATGAATGCAATTTGCCAATTATCAAACTCTCCATAAATGTGTAGCATTGCTGGAGCAGCCATTGCTTAGAGATTATTGGCTTTTGGGACACTAATTTCCATTGTGGATACATGGGCTATCATCCAACTGGTTTCTGGGTACATTAGGCTTTGATTGGCACTGCAGAATTTGCCCCCATAAGAATATCAAATATTCCACCTGCAGAGATTTTATTTGCTTTAAAGGCCAAGGATCTTTTTCTGATTTTAAAAAATGCAAAAGACTTTCTGTTTTTGAAACAATAAATGGCACTGACATCTCTCAAGAGTGAAAGCGCTATTGTCTCATTTTAAGCACCACCTTATTATTAGGTGAGGATGTTGTTGGCAGGAATGAATAATTAGGTAACTCTTTGTGGGCACGTTTTCTTCAAGTCCCAAGGGGTATACACAATTGTAACATCTCCTTGAATTATTTCACAAACATATGGCAAATGAAGCACCTGAGCCAGATGTACAAGCATATTATAATATGTCTGTTTTAACTTAAAACTGTGAAATACATCAGATGGTGAAGTTATTTTGGTTGTGAACATTCATCATGGAAATAGTATGGAAGGATCATTTCTTTATTGTCCATTTTACTTGGACTGGAAATAATCAAGAACAAAATAGCTGAGAAATCATCACTCGCAGTATAAGATTCCAGGTAAAGTTCAAGACCTAATGAAATATATGGTCTGGATTTACATGGGCCTCAGCCATCTCCACATAGTTTATTAATGGCTAGTCCCAATATTCACTGCTTGTGGGACTGAAATCTCAACTTACCCATGATTATTTTCAATTCCCTTTCCTTATCTCTTATACTCACTCCTCTAGAGATACATACAGGTAATTTAATATGGAATTTTTTAATAATGAGAATATATCCTCAACTGATTCAGTGGGGAGTTTTTGTTGTTTTTAAAGCCTATTTTATTACAACATTGATGGTTTATTTTACTAAAGAGTCATCATCTGGTGGTGACTTCTCACAGTAATCTAAGCAGAAATGCCCATCGTATTTGTTAACACAATACTTTAGAACGAATGGCATAACTTTAAATCTGAATTTCTCATGTTTCAGAATTAAAAGATACCAACATATGAGCTCCCAAGTGTATAGTATTGTTCTTGGTCTAATAAACAAATGAAGAATACACAAGCATGGGCAACTATATTTTTCCTTCAATATGTATGTGCAAATTCTATTATCATTAATGACTATTCTGCCTGTGTGTTGAAAAGAATGTGGACTAAGTCACAATGGAATCTATTACTCTATCCAGTTAAGAGGGTTGGGGCAGGGAGGGCCTCTTGCATCACATTCTTGAGTTTCCTGTGAATCAGAAATACATACGGCTGGAGTATACAAGCAACATGGTGGCAGTGGTACTAGCGAAGAGGCACTTATTTTTTATAGCAAGTGTGGCACAGAGTGGAGATTTGGGGGTTGAATTATTATGGTTGGCAAAGGTTGACGCTGACAATAGAGGTCCGTAGAGCCTTGGATACTCTGGCTCCGTGTTGCCTCAAAATAAGGAAACAAAATATTTATGAACTTAATTCTGCCTTCAATTTTTTCCCCTTTGAAATGGCAATTCTCTGCATGATGATATGTATAGATGAGCAGTTCAGATGTGTTCCTAGCCAATGCAGTGCTCCATAAATGTGGTGCACCTGTGTTTTCTTGGTCACCCTGCAGTCATTGGGGTGCCTTAAAGCTCTCTCTCCAAAATAAGTAAGAGATGGGGCACAGGATGGAGGAGGGAAGCAGATCTCTTCACTTTCCTCCTCCCTTTTTATTCTTTAATTTTGTCTCATTTGGAAAGCCTTGGAACACAGATTTAATTTCAGGTGAAAATGTTAGGTTTATTCAGTCCAGAAATGCAGTCTGAGATGGGACTGCCGTGGCCCTATGTGCCCCCATACTCTACCTTTTCACAGGGATGTAGCTATATTTATAAAGACACATCTAATATTGCAGAACTGCTAAGGTCAGGGCATGCTCAGCTACATGTATCAGGCAAACAACCATACAAAACTGCATCACGCAGAGGCCTCCTTTGTAAAACTACTAAACCAATGCCCCCCTCGTGGACCTGTAGGGCCGCTAGTGTATTACTGACCCTCGACCTCAGCAAGCCCAGTGCTCTGATGAGTCTGAGAAATGGACTGTTCTCGTTGGGAGAAATCACAAAAAAGCAAAAAAGCAAAACCAAAATGACTAGCAAAGAAGGCAGACAACAAAACAGAAATGTGGATTCTGAGCCCTTACCTTTATTTCCCCCCTGAAGATTTAAACTTCTGACAGTAAAAGCAATAACGTTCTGACCTTAAAGGGCAGAGGTTCTGTTGCCAGTGGTTGTTTAAAGAATCATTCCTCAGCAGCACTAGTACCACCGGCCCCAGCAGAGGCGGCAGTGGCAGCGGCAACCACAGGAACTGGAGTTCAGTCATATTGGCATCAGATTCTGGAAAGGGGAGGGCAGGAGGGAGAGAGTCTATTGGCCTAAAAAGCTGAAACATCTGCTGGAGTTATTAACAGCTTTTTGGCTGAGTTCAGCAGCAGGGCACCTTGTGGTTGATAGATTCTTCTCTAAGCAATTCAAAACAATGCAGTTAAAGCAAATTTCTCATTTTCAGAGCACAGCTTAATGAGGCATACAGTATTTTAAAAATAGTCACACTTAAAATGGTCAATAGCAGTGACTGCAATCAGTGGTTACCTTTGGTACACTGTTGCGTTGTTAACTTTGCCTGGGTGATTGCCTAACATGGATTTTTTCAAAAGATGATGTAGCTTACAGTTAACTTACTTTGTAGGAACTTACATTATTTATGAAGTTTATGCAGATTATTCTAGGGTGTAAATATTGGCAAACTTGATCAAAACCACTTAGAGACCTCGTGGCTCTTCCTTCCCAAAAGTGTCCATTAAACTACTTTAGGCTCAGAAGTCCAATTCCAGGAAAGGTTCCAAGGGGCCAAATTTTGAAGACAAAATGAAACCAAACATGTGGAGACAGCCTGAGCTGGAAAAAGCAGTGGGATGGAAACCAGGATCAAGGGTTCTAGCTTGAGTACTATATTAACTGGCTGTGTGAGTTCTTCAGGGAGAAACTTAATCTTTCTCCTTCAATTTCTTTATAAAATTATGGGGCCAATTAAGAGCTATATCTCCAAATGTTTCCAGCCAGTTTTGCCATCCAGGGACCAGTGGAGTCCAAATCCAATTTTAAACTAATCCTTCTTATGAAATCTATGCATTGTAACCACCAGGAGACTGCTCACCAGTGCTTGACAGTATGTGTGGTATTTGGGTGGGGGCATCGGACAAACATTGCAGAGTGAGAGAGCTCTGTCCGTCACTTCAGCTGAAGGCACCATATGCTGCAACAGACGTAGGCAAAGCACAACCAGCCCCAGCTGCATTTGCTAGCCAGTTGGTTGATCTGGCTAGATGACAGTATCCAGCCCAAGGAAAGGTCATGCACAGCCCTGTGCCTTACCGATCCCACGTGCTAACTTTGGCAGAGAGAAGAGGGTGGCAGGGGAGAAAGAAGGTAGACTGGTGGTAGGCCAACATCTGTGATGGAGCTGACTTTAAGTCAGCCCCATTATTCTTTCATCACTTGCCCCTGGGCCCAGCACATGGAAAGAGAGGAGAGAGAAGTTTGCCAAGTCATTGTTCCCCCAGGCAAACAGATGAGTTGATCCTCCATTGCAGAGGGAATCAGACAAGGACAGCTCTCCGTTTTCTGCATTTCTGGCTCAAAAATCTCTATGGCTAGATCATGCATTCTTACCTATCAGAAAATTACTCTGGTTGGTTCTAGGATAAATTCACACTCTCACAGACCAGGGTCTCATGAATGCAGAGTTGCTGCTAACCTCTATGACCAAACAGTTTCTACCATTAAGGCTAAGTGTATATAGTCCAAAGTCAAATCAATCTGTCTGGTTCTCTATCCAAGAGTTCTCAGATGTCATTCAAAACTGTGGGGAACACTGTACAAGTAAAGTGAATAAAACAAATCAAAGCCTTCCCACACTACCCAGGAGGGGTTTATATGGTATGGTCCTTGATTCCTGAACGAACTTAAAGGTTAATCTTATCATTGTCCACAGCCCTGTGTCTGGCAGATGAGGTAGCCTCAACATCCTTGCTGTAGAATGCACTGAGAAGGGACCAGGCTGGATCTGACATGAAACAGTGTTTTTATAAGAGGAAACCTTATACCCAGCCAAGAAGCTGGGAGATGCTCCTAATGGCTGCTTGGGCCTTTGCTGCCATTGAAAACAGAGCTGAAGTTGTGACTTGTTCTCTAGGAAGCCCAGCCAATGTGCTATTCTGATAATACTATTGCCACAGAGGCTCACCTATTACTAAGCAATTAAGTCTAGGAACCTTGTGCAACCAGGTCCAAGCAGCTCTCAGAAAGCCTTGGTTTGGGAGAATATCAATCCTAAGACTAACCACTGGCCTCTTGAGGGGCATCTAAATAAGGTGCCTGTGGCTTTGTAGCTCCTCTGTGTTTGTGTGTTACATGGACACTACAATCTTGTGTAACAGTAAGGGGCCTGAGACCCACTGTGCAACAGTGGGTCTGAGGGGGAGGAGGACTGGCCTGGGAAGCCCCACCTGAGCAGAGTGCATCCACAATGAACTGTGGGAGGCCATACCTGAACGCTTCCATAGAGGTACAGATGATAAAGAAGAGGAAGATCTCTGGTGAGGATAGTAACTAGGGTTTCTGGGAAATAGACTCCCCTGCTCATAAATTCATCATTACTAAGCTTCGTCTTGAAGAGTTGTCTGTGGGCTTGCATAGCCCGTGTTACTTGTTCTATAGTTTCTTACTGAAGCCTGGGGACTCACGCTGCTACTGGTGCTCCCAACCCACAGGACATTGGGTAGGCACAGCCACAGACACAGAGTGATTTTTAAGATGGATTTCTACAGGTTCCTAAAGAGAATGTTGAAATAAGATTGATGGGAAAAAAATATCAATTTAGACAGACAGACAGACAGACACACACACACACACACACACACACACACACACACACACCAAATCTATGTCAAAGGTAAGTGTAGACACACCTTCACTTTTTGTGTCACTAGAGTATGGCTGATGATTTGCTAGAAATATGTGTGTGTACGTTTTAAACACCTTATCACCTGTCAAGTTAGGGCACACATGAGATTTAATAGCAAATATTTTTTGTACTGTTATTGTTAGGTGCCATCAAGGTGGGTCCGACTCACAGCAGCCCTCACAGGGTTTTCAATGGCTGATTGTTTCAGAATTGCTTTGGGAGTGGATTGCCATGTCCTTCTCCCAGTTTTGCAGTGCTGAGTATCGAAACCAGGTCCTCAGAGACTGCAGAGTAGCACTCTACTGACTGAACTAAACCCTAGCCCCAATTTTATTTATCCACACATTGTTGTTTGTTGGATGTTAGGTGATTTTTTGTACTATGCCACATGTAACAAGTGTCATATTAAAATATAATTCTAATTTTAATTCCAGAAAGGGAATGTGTGGTATTTAGTAAAGTTGAGAAGCAGAAATTAGGAAACTCATGTTGTTGTTGTTGTTAGGTGCCACGGAGTCGTATCGACTCATAGCGACCTTCATAGGGTTTTCAATAGGGTTTTCAATGGCTGACTGTTTTGGGATTGCCTTGGGAGTGGATTGCCAGGCCCTTCTCCCATTTTTGTGGTGCTGGGAATTGAACTAGGTACCTCAGAGACTGCAGCGCAGTGCTCTACGCACTGAGCTAAATCCCAGCCCAGGAAACTCATAGGATATCTTTATTTTGGCCAATAAGCTAATAGTTAAATTTGAGGAAATCATCAACCTCTATATAATGGGATTGTTTACTCAGTGTCATTGTATGTTGTAAGTATGTCACTTGTTCTTTTATTTTGCAAGGACTCACTGCTAAGATTACCTTGAGTCTCAATAGAGACTTTAGACTTGGATGACAACAGAGTTGGGACTTTGGACTTGAACAGTGTTGAGACTTTGGAGACTCTTGGAGTTGGACTAACCATATTTTACATTACAAGATAGCCACAAGTCTTTGGGGGCCAGAGACAGAATGCTATAGTTTGAGTGTAAAATGGTCTCTAAGGCTCAAGTTTGAATGTCTGGTGCCTACTGGGTGATGCTGTTTTGGGAGGCTGTGGAAGAAGGTCGCTGGAGCCAGGCCTTTGGATATTTTGTGTGGACTCAGTTGTGGGAAGTTCTCTGATTCCTGTTGCCATCATGTGAGGAGACTCTGCACCATGCTTCTGTTATATCCTTAGCCATGCCTTTCCTGCTAACATAGACTGAACCTCTGAGAATATGAGTCAAAAGTGAATCTTTCCTCCCTTAAGTTATTCTGTCAAGGATTTTGTCACAGCAATGTGAAAAGCTAACATAGTAACTATATCGTGGTAGCTTTTCAAGTGATATCAGAAGTCATCTAGTCTCATTTTATTATTAAATGAAGAGACAGATTCATAATGTCTAATCCACTTGTTCATGGTTACACAGATTAGTTTGAATAATACTGCACCATCTTACAAGACATAATATCAGAGATACAGTAAAGGACTAAAATAGGACTATAATGCACATTGACTATCTGTTTCTTATATATACTCCTCCCAACATCTTTCATGTAGAAAAGAATGTCCACTCTCTCATCCAAAAGGAGTAAGAAATTGTTCTGTAAAATCCATTAGTGGAAATTGTATATTGCTATCCAACTTTGCCTCCATCCATACAACTGTGGCATTTAATCCTGTCAGATCTCAGAAACTAAGCGGGGTCAGGCCTGGTCAGTATTTGGATGGGAGGCTCTCTGGAAATACTAGGTGATATAGGTTTGAGAGCAGGTCCCAGCAACCCACTCCCAAAAAACAATCAGCCATTGAAAACCCTATGAATAGAAGAACTAACAATATTGTTTTGCCTACTGTACATAGGGTTGTTATGAGTTGGACACTGACTCAATGGCACCTAACAACAACAACAACAACTTCCAATATTAAAGTTTATCAATTAACAAATGAATAAATGAATATTTTGATCTAGTGAAACACATAAGATTACAAACTATCTTCAGCCATAACAATGGTGTTCTGGGGAAAAGATACCTATATTATTCAGTATTCTCTATGTTCCAGATCCCCTGATATGATATTTTTTTAAGCATGTGATTTAATTTAATTATTTAAAGCTACTAAAGTCAGTGCTTTTTTAAAGATAAAGAAATTGAAATTCAAAAAAGGGAAATACACTAACACCATACATTGGTATTATGTGGTAGAGAGAAGCTTTTGTCTGAGGTTTGCCTGACTTGATCACTTCATTTACCCATATGTACAACATATACACAGATGGATAGATGTTCAAAGGAGTATAAGGGGTAGGCATTATAGACAATGCCTGTTGTGAGAGTTCCAAGAAGATAACACTGGGAATCTCCAGGAAATGTGTCAATGATGGATCATGTTGAATTAGATTGATGAAGGACAATATTTCATTAGAAAATTGGGATGTGCCACGTCCTGAGGATATGATGGGCACTTATGATAGAGAAGGACATTTTAGTTTGGTCAAATAGATTCTCGCAGGGAATGGCCAATAAAGAAGTATGATTTGATCATATTGGCTAAAAAGAAAGATTCCTTTTGAGAAAATCATGAAACATAAGTAGAAAGGAAGCTTGGGTTTGGACTCTAAAGAATTGAATGCCAGGGTAAAAGGTTTGGATTCATATTTTGGGCAACAGTGGACTGGAACAACTTACTCAGAGATAAATTAGAGCAAGCAAAATAGTTAGGGAGACTTTCTCAGATTTTAGTATGATAGTCCAGGCACAAGGTGGTTTTGGTGATTTTGGAGACATGATAAAAATAGATTTAATGAACTCCCAGGGTGAAGAAGCATTGTTCCAAAAAGCATGGCAATTGATCACAAAGTGGTGGAAGGACCTGAGATAATAAAGGTTGTCCAATTTGTTATGCTTAATTCATTTGTTGAAGGTTCAATTGTTTAATACCTACTATAGACCTGGTGCTTTTCCATTCCCTGGAGACACAGCAAACAATCCACACAGCTTCTCTCAAGGCTGCAGAAGATTACACTTTTTTTTTTTTTTTTTTCTTTTTGAGACAGGGTCTTGCTAAGTTATGCAGACTGCCTCTGGTCTGGAACTTGCCATCCTCCTGTCTCTGCCTCCCAAGCCGCTGGGACTATAAGTGTGCCCCACCGCACCCAGAGGAAGATTACACTCTTATGGACAGTTTGGTTGCTGAGGCATGGTTGACAAGGACGGGGACTTCATGAAGAAGATGTCAAGATGACAAAGAATTGGAACTGAGATCAATACAGCTCAGGCTAAAAAGGAGATTAGGCAGGTTATGGTAAAGAACCTTAGTTGAGATCAAGGTGAAGAAGAGAAATTAAGAAATTTCTTCTCTTAATAAGAGATGTGAACCAGCCATCAAATCACTTCCAAGTTAAAAACTGCAGTCTTCACAGTTCTCAGGTGCAGGCCCTGTCAATCTACCTTTAGATGCATTAGATGCATTTAGATCCCATTGCCTGAGCCCACATTTCTTTAGTACTTTCTGGTATCACTAAATTTTTACCTATCAAGGAAGCCTAACATTTGAACAATTCTACCTGTTTGTTGCACAGGAGGATAATCAATATGTCTGATTGTTTCAGGAAAGTTATGAAACATTTCCATTCCATGGAATTCTTCAAGGGCAATGCTACTCAAAAGTTAATATGCATGCAAATAATGTGAGGATCATGTTAAAATGCAGTATATCTTCTGATTTGGTATATCTGGAATACACTAATTCAATATCAACTCTATATTTCTCAGCTCCCAGTTGCTGCTTGCTGTGGCTGGTCCTTGGACCTAACTTTGATGCTTTGGCATTATCATGTTATTGAATCTCCTGTTGCCTTCTGCCACTGATGATTATGAAAAGGGGCCATTTTTTTTATTGGAGGCAAAAATATATTAAAGCAAAGATGATGAAATCACAGGAACTCAAACTCTGTATAAAAAAAAAGTCATGCAAAATTCTGTTATATAGTCAAGCATATAAAATCAGCCTCCAAAAACAAGAACATATTATGGGATGTGACTTTCAGAGTGGGTGGGTCTGAAAAAGTGTTATGGAAAAGAATAATTGTAAGCAGATCAGAATCATGATAGACAAAGAGGAGAAAAAGAATCCAAGATTAGGCAACGGCATTGGTATCACATTATTTTGATTATTATAGATTTGTAACACATTTTGAAGTCTTATTGCAAAAACCATCTCACTACTCTGATCTTTCAAACTTTCGTGTTTCCATGTTGTTTTGTTTTAATTTTGTGTGAACCTTAGGTCAACATTAAATTTCAAGGAAAACATATTAAATTGATTGGATTTCATTTATTAAGTTTAAGGACTACTTGAAGAAGCATTGAGATTTTGCCAGTGTTAAGGCTTTCTATCTCTGTATTTATTAGAGTCATTATGCTTCTCAATAAAAGTTTAGAATTTCTGGAAATAGTGCTTTTTGGGTGGTTACTCTTGTATCCTAGGTATTATATGTGTGTATATACACTTATACACATATATACACAGATGTATATATGTATGTATATATTCTGTTAGGCACCTTTGAATCAGGACTGATTCATAGCAGCCCTGTGGATGACAGGTGAAACACTCCCCGAACTGTGCCATGCTCAGCACTATTGTCAGTGCTTCTGTGCCATTCATAAGGTTTTCAATGGCTGATTGTTTTTTGGGAGTAGGCTACCAGGTCCTTCTCCCAAGCCTAAAAACACCCAGTTTTCCCAAGTGTTCTCCTATCCAAATACTAACCAGGCCCGACCCTAGTTAGGTTCCAAGATCTGACAAGATCTGATGCCACAGTGGTATGGGTGTCACGTATATACATACATATGTATATTTATCATTCTCACTAAATGACTTCTTGGTGACTCCTACTTTTTTTTCTGTGGTATGAGGGGTTGAACCCAGGGCCTCACGCTTGCATGCTCTGCAAGTGCTGGACCACTGAGCTGCACCAATAGCCCATTTTTTTTTTTTTTTACTTTTTGAGACAGGGTCTCGCTAAATTATGCGGACTGCCTCTGGTCTTGAACTTGCGATTCTCCTGTCTCCGCCTCCTGAGCTGCTAGGATTACAGGCATGTGCCACAATGCCTGGCAGTGACTCCTACTTTTGTATGCCTAGCATTATGTTTGCTTTTGGGGAAAAATATCCTTTTTTTAGGATTTATCTGTTACCTACCTTGTATCTCAAAGCATCATAACTATTACATTTTATTTTCTCCTTATATTTTCTAATCAATTTTAATCTTTAAATTATGTCATTGCATATACACAGGAGAAATTTCTGAAGTTTACATACTTAACACACACATTCATTTCATATATAATAAACTTACTAAACTTCATTAGTTTCAAGGTTTCAATGGATTCGTTTTTTCACATAAATGATCATCTCGAGATAACAATCATCATCTCATTTGTACCTCATTTATTTTTCTTATTTTACTGAATTGGCACAGACTTTTAAAAATGTTTAATTACAGTGTCTAATGTGAATATCTGTGTCTTCTGTTTCATTTCCTGTGATTTTATACCTTCTTCAATGTTAGTATTATTTTATATACCTTCTGTATCAAAATTAATTTTGTATTTGTGTTTGATTCTGATACCAAACATTAACTGTGGATTATCATTAGTTCTTGATGACTTTAGCTTAATTTTTTTCTAGTTTTGCCCCTTTCTTGAGTTGTTCATGACAAACATAGGTAATTCTGGTTCTCATATTTCTAAGGTTCTTGGACATTAAGAAAAGTGTTCAGGTATGCAATTACTAGGTCACAACATTTTCTTATAAAAATCTTTTAACATTTGCAGCCATGCACAGTGGTGCTCCCCTGTAATCCCAGTGACTCAGGAGGCAGAGGCAGGAGAATCGCAGGTTTGAGACCAGAGTAACTTAGTGAGACCCTGTCTCAAGATAAAAAACATTTTAATAAAGAGCTGGGGTTGGTTGCATCTTAGTGCTAGGGTGCTTTCAAGATATGCATGAGGCCCTGAGTTCACCCCCCTAATACTAAAACAAAGTCTTTTTTAACATTTACTTCATTGACTTCTGCCCTTTATGACAGTCTGGAGCTGGGCCTTGTCCCTTTGTAGGATCATCCCCCTACCCCTACCTTATTCACAAATAAGCAGCAAAGAGATTCAGTGCTGGCTCTTTCTGGTCCAAAATAAAAAAGTGTCCATAAAAGGACACATAGACTCAGCTGTGATTAGGCCCTAAAGACTTGACTGTTTCTACAGAGCTGCAGTCAGGACACATCACAAATTGCATGTTGCTTCTGCCTTCCCCATGCTTGCTTTGATGGCGACATGTTTAAAGCAACAGATGAGGAGCTAAAAGTTGGCCCAGGGGTGGGAAGTTCAAGGGAAAAGTTGGCACAATTTAAGCTGTGTCTTGATACATAAGTTGGCCAAGTCAAGGTCAAGGAACGGTAGATGGAAATAATTCACTCAAAGAAACAGCATTAATGATGGAAAAAGCAGGCAATTTCTCACAGGTGAACCACAGGGGCCTGGAGGGAACAGCTGGAAATGGGGAGAGCAGGTAAGATGGGCCTAGACCAAGCAACATCGTAAGCAACATGGATGTTATTTTGAAGACAGCAACTGCCCAAGCCAATGAGCATCCATCCAAAGGGAGAAAGTAAAGCATCCTCACACCTGTGAATCAGACTTACTGGGCCACTGTGAGCATGGAATTTGAGAGCAGACCTTTTGGGAGCCTAAATGAAAGAGAAAGATCTGGAGTTGGGCTGTGGAAATGGATCAGGGACTAATGAAGGGCAGGCATTGGGGGAAGACTTGAAAAATGCAGAGATGTAGTGAGATGGAGGAGCCAAGGTAAGTACCATTCTCCCAGTGGGGGAAACAGACAGGACTGGTAGGGGAAAAAAATTACAAGTTCAGTTTGGGATATTGGTTGACTCTTTAATATCAGAAGCTGAGTGGGAAGGAGATGTAAATGAAACCTGGAGGTTGGGCGAGAACTCTAGGCTGGCAACATAAAATTGGGCTGGCCTAACTGGGAGATGGTCAATTTATTCAGAGAGAGAGAAATGAAAAGCAGGGAAAGACATGAATGTTGAGGCCAAATGCCAAGAAGAGTGAGGAGGTCCAACACTGACAATAGGTTGTAGGATTTGCAATTTAAGAAAATGACTTCTGGCCGGGTGCAGTGGTGCATGTCTGTAATCCTAGAGTCTTGGGAGTCAGGGGGAGGAGGATCACAGATTTAAAGCCAGAGGCAGCCTATGTAATTTAGTGAGGCCAAAATAAAACATCAAAAATGGGCTGAGAGTACAGCCCAGAGGCAGAGCACGTGCAAAATTACGTGCGAGGCCCTGGGTTCATCCCCCAATACAATGAAAAAAAGAAAGGCAAGAAAGAAAGAGAAAGAAAGAAAGGAAGGAAGGAAGGAAAGAAGGAAGGAGGGAAGGAAGGAAGGAAGGAAGAAGGAAGACAGGAAGGAGGGAAAGAAGGAAAGAAGAAGGAAGGAAGGTAATAAATGACCCATTAAGTGACCACTGCTTGAGGAGTCCCGGATTCCTTTGGGGATTAGAGGTCAACTGAAAATGATTTTGAGAGAATCAGAAAGTGGGCTTTTTAATTTCCTTCTTGAACCTGGAGGTAAAGGAAAAAGAGAAGTCTATAGGTAATAGGGAGAATGCCATGCTGCACTCTCTGAGGACCCAGGTTCAATCTCCAGCATTGGAAAAAAAAAAGATGGGAGTAGGATGTGGCAATCTACTCCCAAAGCAATCCTAAAACAATCAATCAGCCATTGAAAACCATATGAGGGTCGCTATGAGTAGGACCCAACTCCATGGCACCTAATCACAACAACATAGGTAGTTGATATAGAGGGTAGGAATTTTGTCAGTTTAATTTTTAAGGATATAACCCAGGAAGCAAGCCACCAAATTAAGTTGGCATATCCTGTAGCAAGGGGCTGGGACTTAGCTCAGTTGGTAGAGTACTGCACTGCAGTCTCTGAGGTCCCAAGTTCAATTCCCAGCACTGCAAAAATGGGAGAAGGCCTGGCAATCCACTCCCAAGGCAATCCCGAAACAGTCAGCCATTGAAAACCCTATGAGGGTCACTACGAGTCGGAAAGCGACTCGATGGCACCTAACAACAACAAACATCCTGTAGCAAAGTGATTCTTAGTATCTATTCCTTTAGGAGCTGCCTAAAATTCTGCAAATTATTCTTTCTGTCTACCTTCTGCAGGGCTGGGATTTAGCTCATTTGGTAGAGTGCTGCTCTGCAGTCTCTGAGGTCCCGGGTTTGATTCCCAGCACCACAAAAATGAGAGAAGGATGTGGCAATCCACTCCCAAGGCAATCCCAAAATAATCAGCCATTGAAAACCCTATAAGGGTCACTATGAGTCAGACATGACTCCATGGCACCTAACAACAACAATCTACCTTCTAAATATTTACATTTTCCCCCAGAAAGTTGTCCAATTGTATTTTAACACTTTCCATTGTAATGATTCCACTTGATGGAAAACCACAAGGATTTCACTTAAAAAACAGGAAGACATCTTGGATCACTTTGTCTATCCCATTTGCCCAAATCCTCTTGTAGCATTCCTGACATATTTCTAGTAACAGTAAATTGCTGCTTCAGAAGGAAGCCAATCACTTTGGTGGACATATCATACCTAAAACCATGTCTGTGTTAGCTCAGCTGAGATGTGTTTAGCTGCAAGTAATAGAAGCCTCCAATTCAAAATTACTTAAAGAAAGATGACGATATATTATTTCATCTAATAGATGTGCCGAAGTAGGTAACAGTCAGAGTTTGTAAAGTCATATGAAAGACCTGGGATTTTTCAGTCTTTTCACTCAGCTATTCTCAGTGTATGAGCTTAGCACTCCTCAATGTCACAGATGGCTGCCATTATTCTAGTCATCACACACAGATGTCTAGCAGGCCATATCCTGTGTTACGTGTGTGTACGTATATTTATATATATATATGAATCAGTGAAGAGACCTTTCCCTTAGGAGATCTCTCTGTTAGTATTAAAGTCTGGTGATGAGCATGGGCTCTGAAGCTACATTGTATTCTGTCTCCACCTACCTCCTTTGGTAAATCTTAATCATTCTAGGTCTCAGTTTCTTCAGCTATGAAACTTAAGAGGTCATAGATCCTACTTCACAAAATTTTGATTAGGATTAACATTCATATACACAAAGCACTTGGGAAAGGGCCTGGTATACACAGCAAGTGGTCAGTAAGTGTTTGTTATCACTAGGCATTTAATAATTGAATTGAGTCACATATCTACCTCTTAATTAGTCCCTGGCAAAGAGAATGGGATGACTATGATTGGGTTTGGAGAATCAACATTTATTGTTGAAATGGGGTAAGATCTGCATATGGGTATATGAATTAAACCTGGGCACTGCTAACAAGGGAAAGAGGAGGACAGATGGCTCTTGCAGAGGTGTCCAACAACATCACATGTTGTACTAGTGGCTATTTGCTTTCATTCAATTCATTATCAGTTTGCAGAGTAATGCTGAGAGAAGAAACTTTACACAAAGAATGTTAATGCTTACTACATATTATTGATATATTGATAATGTCCATGTACTCAGTTCATGCTTGAATCCTAGTAAGTGAAACATGAAAATATATTTAAATACCTAACAATTAATTATAACTATCACCTCAGACATTGCTTTAAAAGATCTATTTCTACATCAATTTGAAAAGTTTATTTATTTTTTGCTTACCTTCTCTCATTTAGTTATCACAGAACAGGTGATACAGGAAGGACAGATTGTTATTATGCTGCAGTGATGAAACTGATGCTTTTAGAAATGTAGTTATAACCTTGGGCACAGAAGGAAGAACCTGCAGAATGTAAGCTCAAATTTGAATTACTCCTTTCCTAGTAAGAAGTCATTTATCTATATTATAGTGGCTTTCCTGTAAAATAAAGACATCCTGAAATGTTTTCTTCAACCATCAGTAGTAGAAGCTCACTTGAATTCTATTGACAATAATTAAATATAGTATGCTAATCATATGCCGGTATTCATGAGAACATACTGACCATGATGCCCTTAGCACCATTTGTTTTCAGGGAAGTGAACATATGCATTCACACGTATGTATTCTAGGGAAGGGCAATCTTGAAGTTTTCAGCATTAGAAACATTCTTTCTTCAAGTGTCCAGCATTAACTGCTGACTCCTATTATTTATTTACTTATTAATTTATTTTATTTTTAAGAGAGTCTTGCCATTTAGCCAGGCTGGCTTCAACTCGCGATCCTCCTGCCTCTGCCTCCCAACTGCTGAGATTATAGGTATCTGTTGCCACAACCAGCTTCTAACTCCTAATTTTTGACCAAAGGTGGCAATGGGCTTTTTAGAAGTGTGATTGCCATAAATATGATGTCTGAGAAACTTGTTCACAAAAAGAACTGATCACTGAGGAAAATAGTTTCATCTAAGAAAGGTAAAATTTGGATAAAACTCCATGAAAACCACGTAAAATTGCCAGTAAATTACATTTCTTCTGTTATAAAAATCTTTACATTCAACAGAAATATTAGTGACCTTTAAAAAACTTAAACTAACATTTTGATAGAAATTATTCAGCAAGTTTTATAAGACAGCTATAATCATTATTTACATCATGGTATGCTTAGTATATCTGCCAGGAAGGTCCAGTTGGGGCCCCTGCTCCCTAGACATCTGGTTAAATGCTTTTACACCCCCATTTCCATGGTTGTGATAGCTCGCAGGCCTTCCTGCCTTTGTAGATGTTTTTATGGCTTATATTTTTATGATTTTCTTTGCCACTATGCCCCAAGATCCTGGCATGGTACTTAAGGTCTGCTCCAAGTAAGTCAGGGATGAGGTTCCAGTCTCTTCACTAGTTTCTAAAGGAAACATACAAAATCCCCTAAAACATAAAGAAAAAAACTCCCTCTAAGCATTTCATGAGTTAAATAATGCTACTAAGGGTTGAACAGTTTACAGCAGGCTCTCATTGAGAGTCATAAGGACTCCCATTGTCTTTTCAATTCCTATGTGGGATAAATGGAATAGTACTCCTCCTTTTCTCAACAGAACATTTCTCCTAAACCTATAGTCCCACATTCTCACTTACTATTCCCAGGTACTTGTCAGGGCATCTTCTCTTAACAATATTCTTTTCTTAGTAGACAGTCTGCTGTCAACTGCTAGTATCAAACATGTTCCTACCTTTTTTTTTTTTTTTTTTTCCGGATATAGTGTCTCACTATGTAGCTCAGTCTGGTCTCAAATTCATGATCCTTGTGCCTCAGCCTCCCAAATGCTGGGAATATAAGTGTGCACCACCACCCCAAACATGTTCCTACTTCTTTATGTTTGTAATTCATCTTGTCTGATGTCAGAAACATAGTTAAGTACAAAAAAAGGAAAAAAACCATTATTAAGAGTTTACTTGTGGGATGTAGCTCAGTGGTAGAGCACTTGCCTGGCATATATGAGGACCTGGGCTCAATACTCAGCACTATCACACACACACACACAAAAGGCATTTACTTACCCTAAATTTTCTCCTTGCTGTCTTGGATGAAATCATTCCCTTGACCAGGAGGTGTCAAATGACCTGAGAGTCAAATCTAGCCACGCCTCTTGTTATTGTCTATGGATTTTTTGGTTTCACCACAATAGTAGAATTAAGTAGTTTTGACAGAAAGCACCTGGCTCACAAAGACAAAAATATCTACAATCTGATCCCTTAGAGAAAAAGTTTACTGAACCCTGATTTCAGCTACTCCCTCAGAAAAACTGTACCTATACCTGCGGCTTTGCTATTCACATTTCCACATACTTTATTTATCTTGATCCCGTAACACTGTGAATACCAATTCTCCTCATTTAACAGATGAGAACATTTGGAAGTGACTAGCTCAAGATCACAAATGTAGTTGCAGAATCAAAATTGGTAAAAACTGATCTGTATATACTGTCTACATGATGCACTCCAGAGAAGAGGAGGGACTAACGTTGAGTTGAAAGAGGAGAGACCTACATACTCTTCAGCTCAGGAAGTTCAGGAGGGGTCTTTCTTGTCTGGTCCTGTTTAGTTCATTTCTGAATTCTTGAGGCAGATCTGCCAGCTCAGTCTCCTCCCCAATCTGTCAGGAGGCAGGAGATGCTATGATGGAGATGAAATAGCCATAGATTAGGTCCTTTAACATTGCACTTATCTAGAGTAGGACTGGAAAACACAGAGAATGCCCCAGAGCCCAAAAGCTGGGCACAGATATGCAGGTGTCTCAGAGCCCAGATGCTGCTTTGGCTTGCTTTCGCTCCTGGTTGAGAGTACCAGTGTGGTCTTCTCAGATTTCAGGACTCTTTCCACTATATTAAGCAAACTGTTGAATAATGAGGGAGCAAATTAGTGATTATGATTTCAGTAAGAAAAGATAAAAAAAAGAAGGGCCAAACTGGATTTGTTTCCAAATCATCAGCTCCTTCCCTCTTTGTAGGTACATGCTGCTCCTCTTATCAAGTGGGTGGAGAGTCTCACTCCTTTTCCCTTGATTTCAGCTGATGTTAGAGACAGATTTGAGGTGCAAGTGCCATCTGGGACTTCTGGGACTATGTTATAAAAAGCTGGCACCTTCTACCTGGGTCTCTTGGAAGGCTTACCCTGAGACATTTCTTCTCAGAGCATACTTGCCATGCTGTGAGAAACAAATGCTGCAGAGAGGCCACAGCAGGTGCCTCAGTCAACAGCATTGGCTCCTCTCCTAGTCAACAGCTAACATCCACATCCAGCTCTATGAGAGAGAGCGCCGTCTTGGGTGGCAAGTCCACTGGGGCCTCTGATAACCGAGAAATCATGAGCAAGAAGATCCAGGAAACCCATAAAACTGTGAAAGCTAACACGCTGTTCTTTCAAGCCACACCAGGTTGGCATAGATTTATGCAGCTATAGATAACCACATAAAATTTTAAGAATAAAAAGATAGTTTAATTACATCCAAGAGGAATGGAGAAGAATGAAACCAGTCCAACTAATTGAGGAATGTGTTGTCCAATCACAATCAGAAAGAAAAGAAAACTCCCTAAAGGTATATGTGTAAGCAAGATTTCAAGCTGCTTTTACCCTTTATTTCTTTCAGGGAGGAGTGTAGGTTGAAGTGGGGAAGTGGGGGGGGGGTTGGATGTTGACAGGTGGGAAGATTTTTTTTAGCATAATAATGCCTCAAATTTACATTCATTGTTAGCAAGGGAAAATTTCCTCCTGCAGTTGCTTCAGGGATAAGAATCCCATCTTAATCCTGGGGAATACTGAAGATGAACAGAATGGAAATTTGAAACACTCGCTCAGGATAGAACCAGGCATGAAGTTCTCCAAAGCTTTGCTGGAGAGAGTGGGGGCCTTGGCTGGGGGAAGGGCAAAGGAGAGGTGTTAAGGGGTCTCCAGGGGCTTGAAGATTTCCACCGAGGCTGCCTTCCTATGGCCTGAAGGCAGCCCAATGGAAAGAAGGAAGAAATGTTTGCTTTATCTGCTGTTCTTCAGATGTTCTCTAACTGGCTAACACAGGAAGACTGTCAATGTGTCCCACAGTGCGTTATATACTTGCTTTGAGGTCTTCTTAGTGTGTGGATTTCAAAGAGCTAGTTTTCCTCACAGGAAGGAGGAAGTTTGTTGCCTTGTGCAACAAAGGGTGCCTGAAACTGTTTCCCTTCACCTATAGGAGAACAGGTACAGATATCCTAACGTTATGTTTAGGAGAAGGACCCAGTGCCCAGTGTCGTACTCCTGAAACAATCAGCCATTGAATACTCTGAATAGCAGAGAAGCACTGACAATAATGCCAGCTTGGCATAATGTCAGGTAGTGTTTTATGTATCGTACACAGGGTTGCTATCTCCCTACAGGGTCACCTTGGGTCAGTGGTGTCCTTTGCCTAAAGGACTCAGCTCCTATCGTGACAACTCTCTCTGTAGGACTCTCATTTTGGGTTCCAGCAACTCTTCCCTTCCCTCCTCTCTTGGGCCTAGGACTGGTAACAGCTGTGCTTTTATTAGCCCAGGATGCTGTACTAACGCTTGTGGCTTCCCCACAACTCTGTAAATAGTCCCTTTATTAAATTCTCCTGGAAAGATCCTAATTTGAGCATGCCAGCCATTTCCTGCTGGGAACCTGACTGACACACTATTCTCCACCACTGGTCATTTACGTCTTAATATAAATTTAGTTCAAAGTTTTCCTCTTCCTGGGCTATGTGCAATTTCAACTCCAACTCCAGCAATAAAAGAATTTGGGTCCCCAGGAATTTCATGGATAAACAATCAGGTGGAGTTTGCATTGGTGGAGGAGGAAAGGTCAAGGAAATTAAAATCTACCCCTCATAATCACACCCAAAGGGAGTCGTTCACTTATTCTAAGATTAATTTTATATAATGCCCTACATCTTACCTTTATGAAAGCATTAATTATGCAATTAATGGTTAGGTGAGGGTAGAGAGATAGCTGCCCTCCCCATGGCAGGATTGAAACAGAAGATGATTATATGGAGACACAGTGGCAGGGGGAGGTACAGTGGGGGATGGGGTGGGGGGGTGCCCACCACAGAGGAACATTTCCTACTTCAAGATTGCCCTGTGACTACACATCAATTTTTGAAGTGGAAAAACAGGTTTGCAATGTAATTTCTGCCTTCTCTGTAGTGATTTTTGTTAGCTTTAGAACCACAGGGTTCTCGCAAAATTTGGATGATGTTGGCAGTGCTCTTAAAGGTTTTCTGAATAATTCCTGAGTTTTAAACTGAAGATCTCAGTAGTAAATAGGAAAGAGAAATGTTGGAATACACTGAGTGCCTCTGTTAGTTAGGAAGCAATGTCCAAAGGTTGGGCTAACATTCAAGGACCCCTGGTCTGGACCAAGGCTTCCTTTTCCCCCTCACTTTTATTTCTATCTCCTTTCTCTTTTCCCATTATTTCTCCATGCACCTTAATCTTCAATTTCATGCCTCAGGACCTTTGCTCAGCTTTTCTGCAAGCGAAAAGTCCTTCTTTTTACCTGCTCAGCCCTCCCAGTGGATGGTGAGCTCCTGGAGGAAAAGATACTTGATTTCTTCATTTTGCATATCCCTCCTGCATAGCACAGTACCTTGCACATTCTAAGTACCCCCCAAGGAATTTGTGAAGTAAATTAAAGTAGCTGATCCAAATGGCAACTTTTCAGGAACTGTTTCTAATTTTCTTTGCTTGTGAAAAACAGGCAAAGTTAAAGCTCAGAAATAAGAGAGGTAGACCACAAGGATTCCATTGTATCCTAATCCTTAACTCTTCCTTCTCAAAGCAACATTTATTTGTCTATCTGTCCATTAATGCATCCATTTATCTTTAGTAGATCACATTCATGCACAATTACAAGAAAATAGGTTCAGTCAAGATTAAAAAGAAACCTTCAGTGTTGCCATTTGCAGGCAGTAAGTGCTATGCAAAGGCAGACTCTGTTGAGTGCTGATAATGTGTAAGCTTTTTAGGGTGCTTTGGGGAAGGGGACAATATCTTTGATGGCTTCTCTGTATTTATCTGGGCAAAGAAGTAGGACAAGTAGGTCTAGAAGAAAGCCAGGATGTGGAGAGGTAGAGTTGAAAGTTTAAACAATTTTTGTTTTCAAATTGGAAAACGTACTTTATTCATGCTTGATGTTCTATAGAGATTCCTCCAGCAAGGAGTTAAGGTTGGACATGGCCCGGTGCCTAGCAAAGTCTTACGAGAGGCCAAGGGAAGGCAATGGATGAAGCAGCATGGAAAATGTTACTTCCACATTTCAGAGTTATTCCCCAAAGATGGGCCCCAGCTCTAACATTTACCCTGTACCTTTTAATAGCATTTGGGGAGTCATTAAGAGCTTTTGGTGTCACTATTTTAATTAAGAGTGAAAGTTCTACATGGGCCAGACTTGATGAGGCTCTGTCTGTAGTGGTCGTTGGGGAGAAATGGAATGTCAAATAAATGTGGGCTCTTAGCTACTTATCACAGGGGCCCAGAACCCCTTACTTAAAGCATGTTTTGAAGGAAACCTCATCCAGCAAGGAAAGTGAAGCTGACACACTGAAATGAAATGTTAGCCATTTTCTCTAAATCTGTATCCTTACCTCTATCTACACCTATACCACTTATGTCCACTGAAATTCTACAATGTGCAGTAAAACAATTGCAGAGTACACATTTTTGACAAACATTGCAAAAGTGTGCTGACACTGAATATATAAGCTAAACTGAAACCTTAAGATATGCCTTGTGACAGCATCTGTCACATGTGGAACCTTAAGTTTTAAGCTCCATCCTTGGATGCCTTGCTTATAGGATTTATGTGATTTTGCAATCAGTGAGGTAATGAAATGTGCATGTGATTATACCTCCTTTCAAGATTGCACGACGTATTGTTTCTCAGCAAACTTTGAAAGTAAGTTGAAAGTGTATTTTCTTCAGGTGACTCTTTCTCTCTCCCTACCTTTTGTGATGAACAAAACAACTGTCTTTTCAAAACGCTAATTTATTATAAGACACAATTGCTGAATGAGCAGATTTGGTAACCTAACTACATTCTTTCAGCTTTGGAGGGGATCCAGGGATATTTACTTTAAGTACAGTGCAATCTTACTATAATAAAATACTGTATGCAAAACATTTCCCAGTAACTGCTTACATTACGAGGGTATGGAGTTAGCCATTACTACTCTACCCAGGGTACACTATATCAGAGAAAACACTAAACTTTAACTATTTTCTCCATTGGGATCTGAGAAATCACTTTGTATAGATTAATGTGTGATATATTCTATGCTCTGAAACAATGGCACATGGGTACAGATTTCAGTATGCTGTCCTTTGTAGATAGCTATGTTCACAGAAACACGGATCCATGAACACAAGTATTTGACAGGGTCACATATATGTAGAGAACACATCAGCATGCTAAACAAAACAAAACAAAAACCCCAATCCCCAAAAGCAAAAAATAAAAGAAAGTAATTTACGTGTGACTTTGCATGGTCTAACAGGACCACGTGCAGGAAATACCTCCAGAGCTGCAGACACTAGTGTGTTAATGTCTTTGATTACTTTCATATGGTACACTTGGAATTGTTAAAACACAGCTGCCACACATCAGAAGGTACTAGAAACAATCTGTTGGACAATACAGCAAAATGGCAGTAAATGAACTTCAGAAATACCCCATGCTGGTTACTGGGAGAAGATTTACATAAAGAAGGAAAACCAGCAGAAATTCTAAAAGTGCCAAACATCAGGAAATATCCCCTCAAATCACTAGCCTTTTGTGGTCTTAATTATCCCTTCAATATTAAAGTCACTCTGCTGTATTCTTAGTTGGGAAAAAAGATATCAACCTTTCAATATTGATTAATGCAGTTTTCTTTTCCCTCAAGACAATTTTGTTTGTTAAGAGCAAACTTTGATAGTTTGGAATGACTAATTATGATCCAAAGAGCAAACTCACCTACCTAGAGCAAATCTCAAGGGGTGAATTGGTTTATGTCCCAGTTTTTAAGTGCCATGACACTTCATCTAGCATGGGCAGAGCCTGTTCTAGTCTTAAAATTTTCCAAAGAAGATGATTCAGCAGTGTGTCTTAGAAGCTCACTTGGTGTCAAACTAGCCACCTAAAAGGATTGGGAAAACATTAGCCACAATCCCAGTGGGTATGCAAAGTTACTGGAATACATGAAAGGGACTTGAATTCTGTCTGAAACAGCTTCTTGTTACAAAAGTTTCTGAAGCAGGCACAATTCTGAGGATTAGAATTTCCACATAGTATACAGGGGGCTGGGATTTAGCCCAGTTGGTAGAGTGATGCTCTGCAGTCTCTGAGGTCCTGGGTTCAATTTCCATCACCTCGAAAATGGGAGAAGGACATGGCATTGTCTACTCCTGAGGCAATCCCAAAACAATCAGCCATTGAAAACCTTATGAGGGTCACTATGAATTAGACAGGACTCGATGGCACCTAACAACAACAATGTACTGAAAACTGATCATCTGTACTGCTGGTAGATCACAACTTCCAATTTGTATGTGCTGCCTTACTAGCACTGATTAGAAAAGGGCAAGTCAGGATGGTCAAGACATCTGATGATCCAGCAAAATGAATGTTAAAGTATCGACATGTGAAAGGTGTCAGTGGACAAAGATGTTAGAGACATGAATGTGGAAATGATCTGTCAATACATGTAAACAAATCCAGATCACATGCTAAGTTTGACACAGAAGTTCTCTTCATTCTCATTTCCCTGGAAAACGAATAGGAAAAAAAAAAGATACAGAGATGATTTCTTTTCTGCTGACCTGTGACAAATAATTCTCCCAATTGCAGATAAATTGGCAATGTTTAAAATTGATTCACTGTTTCTTAAGGAGCACATCCTGTGTGCCAGGCAATAATCTGCTGGGAAATATAGTTGGGAACAAGACCATCAAATGTCCTTACATGTTGTTGGATATACATAGGCCATAGACAAGTAACTACAAAGAATTCCAATAGGATAATTTGAGCTAATGGAAAGTGTCATTAAAAACCTACAACTCCATAATGTGAAAGTGACTGTGGGTAACTAGATGGGCTAAAAAAAACTATAGTCAGCACAAGGTTCTCTGAGGAAGAAACATTTAAGTTGAGATCTGAATGACAAGAAGAGTCAACTTTGTAAAGCTTTGAGGGACAACATTCCTGAGGAAGAGAAGAGCAAGCACAAAAATCCCCAAGTAAGAACAACTTGGCATATTCAGGGAAGAAAGGAGGCCAGTCCGGCCTGAAGATAAAGGGCACGGCATGCTGTGCTTTTATTTAAGCAGTCTGCATGTTTTTATATTCCAGTGTTTGAGCTCAAAAATTGAGCACTTTTAGAATATTGCAGACTATATTTGATTATGGATATAATTTTAGCATTTACCTATTGTCCCAACTGTCAAAGAAAACATCTGTTTCCTCAGAAGTAAGACTATATCATCACTCATGTTTTGCTGGCTCTTGCCATGGCATGCAAATGCTGGATCCCAATCCTCCATGGAGCCACCTCCCCCAGTCATCTCTGGAGGCCCCAAGGGGAGCTCACATATGCTCACAAATAAATGCAAAGCTTACCATGTGTCTCTGTGATCACTCTTCAGATCCAGGCTGTTCTATGGGAACTGCCCCAGCTGTTGATTGAGTCTTCGCCACTGGGGGATGAGGCCATCTCCGATGGGTATAGCTCATTTTATTGCCTCCCAGAATAGCTCTAGCACCTTCAAAAAGCACCAAGGACTCATACCTCCACAAGCCTCTGAGATGCTCAAACTGCAAGGAATTTCTGCTGAGTAGGGACGACTGAGCCTTTTGTGACAGTGTCCCGTCAAAGGGCTCAAAAGCATGGCTGCTTGAGACCACTGTTTTACAGCTAAGTGATGGTCTTGGCAAGCCCAACTGGCAATGCCATCCCACAACCAGCGCTCAGGATACACAGCATGAGTGCGTAGGGTTCTAGGCAGAGACAAAATGTGATGGGGTCCCCCTCTGCTCTCAGAGCTGTTCCTTTCCCTGAAAAGTACAGTGCTTGGCATTCAGCTGTTGTTCTCCTAAATAGACGTCTGTCTGGGGAGTCAGGCAAATGTAAATTTGACAAGGCCATTCTTTCTGATTTCCCCATATGCCTAGACATGGCTGATCTCCAGTAGTGGACATTGCTTTCTCTCAATTTTCTACTCCTCATACCAATGTCTACTCTGTCTACGTTGCCTTTGTCTCCTATTGCAAATGTCACTGCTGCAGACCTATGGAGCCTAGCAGTGAGTGAGGGCTGCCCCTCACCTATGGCCCTGAGCAGCTATGACACCCCAAAATGCCAGTGGATCCCTTAGCCACTCCCATGAAATGACCTTCACCAAGTCCAGGATCTCTTCCAGGCCCGCAATGATCTTTTTAAAGGCATGGATACTTTCTGGTTCTGAAAAGTTCCTTTCTGAGCCTTTTGCTCCTTTACGACTGGCAGTTGTTTAGAGTTGCAAAGCAATGTGATGCATATGAGGTCTGGCCAGATGGAAGGGCTAATTCCCCAGGCTACTGTGCCAGCCTCACACTTTCAAGGTTGCAATTCAAGCCAAGCTTCTAGCTCATCCCTGTAAGAGAGCACTCCCTTTGGTTTATCTCTAATTTATAACATGGATATTTTCGATGAACTCCCACTTTTGTTGCACAGTTAGGGCAGGGTGAGCTACCCCACAGAGTTGTGCATTTTGTGCAAAGCACACTACATTAAAGGATTGGGGGTCTGCTGACTGCTTGCCAGATTTTGTCCCTAGTAAGAAGCTATCAGCCTGAGAAAGAAGTGTTTCCTTGCAACTTGGCCATCCAGAGGGGGTGCATTGTTTATAATTTGCACAATGACAGTTTGTGCTGCCCTGACAGGTGTTGGTAGGAGTGCTTCATTTCTCTATCCTAATTATCCTTTGGGAGCTGTCCTAGAATTTCCATTGTCTCTGTTGTCCCAACAGTTTCACTAATTCACAGGGAGAAGACAGACCATCCCCAAATCTCTTTTTTTCCCCAGTCACATCTCCTATTAGAGCTTTTTCAAAGAATCACAGCGGCTCACGCTAAAAGTACCCTGCATGTTACTTGAATTCCCTAGTGAAAGGATTTTCATGCTGGTACTTCAGCCCAGAAAGTGGGCACTCTCAAGGCACAGCAGCAAGAATGGTGAGCATTTTAACATGTCCCCAGAGACTCCATTGAAGTTGTAAAATGGATTTTCTCTTCTTTGGGGAACAATGAGCTGCACAACTCAGGAGCATCAGTTTGGACTTCCATGGTGTCAACAGACTAGATGTTTGATAGTTGAGGTGAGAATGTGCTCTTGGCTTTGTTCTAGTATCGGCACCAGGAATTTTCCCATAGGACAGGAGAAAATACAACCCTTTTTTTTTTTTTTTAAAAAAAAAAAAAAAAAAAACAAGCTCTTTTCACCATGTATCAGTGTATATTCTAGGGCTCTACAAGTTCTTCCTCTTGCTCAAGTTTCTCCGAATCCTTATGTAGTACAGTCAATGAATTCAACATTAAGTCAGGTTAGCTGAGCATCTTTGTCTTTGTTCTCCTGATATAGGTCCCTGTGTATGGAACCAGATCTGTTGTCTACATCCTTCCCACTAGATATTGGTTCATCTGCCCAACCGACTTACCAGGAAGACTGCAGCCTTTGATGGGCCCAGCTGCTGCTCTGGCAGGCTACTACCCTCCCAGCCCCTGTGCCACCAATGCCCAAGTACCCAGGAGATGTCACAGCTGTTCGGAATCCCATTGTGAAATGTCAGACAGGCTTTTCTCCTTGTTAGCTTTCTGTTATGCTAGAGAGTTCTTGAAGCAATACTGTCCGTACTCTAAAATAACAGAGTGAATCTCCTGAGCTGTGACATCCATTTTTACTTATAGAACTCAACTCTTCTTAGGACTCCCATTGGTGGGGGACTAGGCTAGGAGCTAATCCAAGTGACAGATGCTCTGATGTATTAGTAATCAGTCCTCCCTGGCTGTGTTCCTGACTGAGCTTGTGCTTGGTTCTCTCTTCCATTAGGATGATATCTGTCCAGGAAGCTCTTTAGCCCACCATACACATTGACTTATGGCAGGGCAACCTTGCCAGTTTGCCTGATTCTCAAAGCTCCCTCCTCTTCTGCCCCATACATGTACTTTCCAAGAATGATTGGACCATAATTTTTCTACTTGTGATCACTCTGTCCAGTTGTTTTATAAGAGAATTAGAAACATTCAACCACTTTCTCAGGGTTGTAAGTGACAAAATACATTAATGAGAGATTTAATCAGTAATTCTCTTCCATACCCTATTAATGCAGTAATGTTTCAAAAAGTTGTAATTAGGATTAATTTGTTTGGTGGTTAATGAGGTCATGATGAATCAAAAATGTGGAGTAAAAAGTTAGTGTACTTCTTCATTTATATTCAAGAGTATGTGTAGTTGATGAGACAGTAAAATATCTGAATTTAAATGGAACTCATAATTGTTTCAAAAAGCTTACACCCATTATTCGGTGAAGGCACAGCTATCCTCTGCTGGGCATTTCCTACAGGGGCATACGTGGAAGTTTACATATATAAGCTTCAGGGGCCTCCTCTTCTCCCTCCAAAAGTACATTCTGAGATTGTCTAGAAGATTATCAGTAATGGAGGAGATGGGATGTGAAAGTTTCAATGCTTGTGCTATTGGTGAATAAATGTAATGGCTTGATGGACAGCTAACTCAGTGTTATAGCCATGGTTCCCAACTTCTTCTTAAAAAGTGTCCTTTGTCTAACTCCTAAAATTGTTGCAACTTTGAACAAATTTAAAAGTTTTACTTTTAACTTGTGTAATATTTGCCCAGGGGTGTGTTGGTAAATGTTCAGCAACTGGCTCCTCAGAAATAAGGAGGAGAAAACATCCTGATTTGTAATATTTGTCTATTTCCATTGTATAAGCATTCCTATCGCCTGTAATTTCAAGCTACCAACATGCCACTGCACACAGAATTGGGAGATAAGGTATAACAGCAAATCATTATATTCAAGCCATACAAATACCATAGTTTAAGTAGCCTCAAAAACAAAGACAAGAATAAAATATAGTTGACTAATGAAGTGATGGATCTTACTGATTATCTTTGATGCTAATATAAATTGTTTAATTTTAATAATGTCTGTGTTTTCCAAGCATCTCACAAAGTTTCTGAAGGTTTAGTAATCAACTTTCAGAGCTGGTATGAGCTGATGCCAGGACACTACTAAATCTGCCCAATCTTAGGAGAAGTAAGATCCCACTTTGGGAACTGAGTTAGACATGCAGGCCTCAGAAAGGAACAGATAATTTCTCATGCATTTTTGTGCCTCTAACACTGGCAAAAACAGATACTCCATCAATTGTGGATTATGTTTGAATGGACTTTTGTTTTCAAAAAATCTTAGTAATTAGATTTCTGTAAAAAAATATCCCTTCTCAGTTAACTAGATTTTATTTTTATTTCTTTTTTTATTAGAAAAATTCAATGTACATCAATGTTATTTTTATTTCTATAAATAAATAAATTAATTAATTAATTAACTTATTTATTTATAGTACTACCTTCTTGAACCCAGGGCCTCAGGGATACTAGGCAAGTGCTTTACTACTGAGCTACACCCCCAACCCCTTTTCTATTTTTTATTTAGAGACAAGCTCTTGCTAAATTATGAAAGCTGCCTCTGGCCTTGAACTTGCAATTCTCTTGCCTCAGACTCCCAAGCTGCTGGGATTACAGATGTGCACTGCAGTGCTCAGTTTATTTTTATTTTTTAGAAAGAGTAACTTGTTTCTAAGGTTGATTTCATGTTTACCCAAAAAGATTTCTAAGTCAATAAGTTCATTTAAAAAAAGTCATTATATGATACTATAAGAGGCTTAGAAGTAGATATTATAAATTTCCTATTGCCATAAAAGGACAAACAAACTAAACAAGACAAAAGTTCAAATGAAAGTAAAAGAGCCAGCCTTAGTAAGGGAAAAATACCTGACAGCATGGACTAGATCAGCACTGGGCCCTGTCCTGGCTGGTCTAGGACTGGTGCTCTTTCCCAGGTGGCTCATCTGGAGTTTTCTAGCCAGCACAATGGCCTGGCAGGAGGGGTTCTGCACAAACAGATGTGCAAGTGCTCTGCTCTGGCAATCATCTCCCTGCCCTTGGGAATGTGAAGTGCAGGAAAGACATAATTTGTCCAGTTAGTGATGGGAGTTGAAGCTGAAACAAGGTCACGAGGCAGCACCTGGGCCATGTGAGTTCCACAAGCAAGCACAGGGCAAGAGTAATGTGCAGGGCAAAGAAGCAGGCATGTTATCAGGGCAGAAAATAAGTAGCTGGTCCTGAACTGACCTAAATCTGTGTCAGCTGGCCAGTTCTAGACCACGCATAATTCTCTTGATAAACCCACGTAGAAATTAGGAAGAGTGGGAGAATGTGTTATATAGTGTAGATTGCCTCATAGGCATAATGATAAATGTAAAGGAAGAACTGAATTTAGTCCTAATATTAACTTTTTGGTGGCATATGCTGTGTTGTTGTTAGGTGTGACTGAGACAGTGTCCAACTCATAGTGACCCTATATACAACAATGAGACACTATTGTCAGTGCTTCACTGCTATTCATAGAGTCTTCAATGGCTGATTGTTCTTTTGGGAGTGGGCTGCCAGGTCCATCTGCCAAGCCTATAGCACCTCATGTTCCCAGGTGGTCTCCCATCCAAATATTAACCAGGCCCAATCCTATTTAGCTTCTAAGATCTGATGGGATCAGATGCCACACTAGTACTGCTGTAGGCATATGCTGTGTAGATCCTTATAAATGCTGAACAGAAGAAGAATGGATAAATATTTTCAATGGGAACTTTATAAATGAAGTAGAGCATGCCTTACATAGTCATTCTCAGATTAATCCTCAACTGTAACAGCTTTGCATTGTTAAATAATTCAGAGAAGACATTTTACTGGAAGTTAAGTATTCATGGTTGAGGTATGCAATTTTTCAAGAATTTAGTATGAAATAAAAATTAGAAAATCTTTGAGTAACCTTCAAATATCAGTTGTTGAAGGCGGCCCTGTGACAAAATTTTAAGTTGGATCTCCCATTTTCTACATCTGTACTCTAAGCAAGCATCCCACACAACTATTTTTGATTTTCCTTACAACATTTAGGAAAGGCACTATCTTCAAAGAAAACTTCAAAAAACTAACATTTCCAGAAATTCCTGTAACATGCAAGGTTCTTTTTTTCATTGTATCTCCAACCTCTGAGATATCGGCAGTATTATAAACCTATTTTTCAAATGTGAACACGAGGCTCACCGACAGTAAGTGCCCAACCTCTTATTACACACCTTGAGAAGGAGGTATCTGGAACTTAAACCTCAGTGGCAATTAGAATGTTGGATAATACTCACTGAGCTCTAACCATGTGCCAGGTACCACAATAAGCATGTATCACCTCCATCGTTTGGATGACAGAATGGAGAATTCTAAAAACCCGGAATGCTACTCAATAAAAAGGAAAAGTTAAAAAAATGCTGATGTTTAAATTTATAGGTGACTTGAGAAGCTTTGCATGTTAGTAGCTGACAGTGCAGGCAGGGTTGGAGAGTAAAGGAAGCTATCTGTATAAGACCTGGGCAGAAGATTAAGGTGGGTTCAGGTAGCAACAGGAAGTCACAGATATACATATTGACCTGAGGCAGGCCGATTAGAGAAGGCTTGAGAATAGGAAAGAACCATAAGAGGGGATTTCTCTAGGATGAGAAAGTAATTCAGAGAAAGGAGAATTGCTAAGGACATAGTAAATGAAACCAAGGATGAAAGATAAGCAAATTGGTTTTTGGGAAGCTGCGTGGATGATGTCTTTGGTCAAAAATGGGGAGAGTATATCCTGCTTTTCCAGAAAGCGTAGGCTCTCCCCTAGGGCCATCAGCAGTGAGCTAGATTTCACGTCAATCAGAGAAGAATGAGGAAGAACCAGTTATGGAATTAGATTGAGATATATTGCAGATCTGGGCTGGGGTTTAGCTCAGTTGGTAGAGCGCTTGCTCTGTACTCTCGGAGGACCTGGGTTTGATCCCTAGCACTGCAAAAATGGGGGACGTATGTGGCAATCCACTCCCGAAAACAATCCTGAAACAATCAGCCATTGAACACCCTATGAAGTCCAATTATAAGTCAAATACGACTCGATGGCACCTAACAACAAACAATGATATTGGAGAGCAATGTCTTTGCTATCAAAGTATCAAGTTATTGTTATCAAATTATTGCTTTAGTCCCTAAGTGACTGTATGTTGCAGAATATTCCCTTGTGTAGTGGCAGTGGGAGTTACTAGGAGTGTCTTCTGTTTTGAGACACTTGAATTGTCTTCATCGTCCTCTAAATAAAAAACACAACAAGATTACTTTCTAAAGCACTTGGGTCAACCAAGCATTTATTGTAATTGAAGACATCCTGGGGCTTCACAAATGGAGAGCTTGGAATCACCTCTACAATGTCTCTGAATCTTGCTCACATCCTTTCACCTCCCACTGCTATGACCTTTTGCCTGAATTGCTGCAATAGTCATTGCATGTGGATTTCCTCAGGTGTCCTGCCTCCACCTTCTTCTCCTTGGCTCTGGCATGCTTTCTGTTTTCCAGGGCCTCAGTTCATAGAAGGATTCCTAAATCCCCATTTCTAGCCCAGATCTGTCACTCCACCTCCAGACTCATTTCCCATCTATCAGCTGACCACACTTGCTTGCAGATCCTATTGGCACCTCAAACTTGCTAGATCTAAAACAGGACCATCTTTGTCCTATGCCCCTCACCCAAACCACCTGCTCAAATGTCTGGGATTTGTGTCACCACTTTCTGTTTGCTTGGCCAGAAATCTTGGATGTTTGCTTCTAGTCTTCCCTCTCCCTCACTGGTACAACTTGGTATAATTAGACTTCCTATATTCTGGCTTGTCCTCTTCAGACTAATGCACTCTCTAAAAGGCAACCAAAATGAGCCTTTTAAAAGGCAGATCTGATGATGCCATCCTTCTAGGGATAAAATTTCTTTACAGCTTTCTAGGCTCTCAGGATAACATGATAATCCTTAGAGTGGTTCAAGAGGTCTTTGCCCATTTAGTGCCTGTCACTTCCTCCTTCCAGACTAACACCATACCCTGTCCTAACACCATACCCTTGGTTCCTTCTGTGTGTACTGCTCTTTTCTGCTTCCCAGCCTTTGCTCCTGTGGTTCCCTTTGCCAGCACCTAGCATGTGTCACCTCTGACTTCTTTAACTCTTGTTATCTTTCAGATCCCAGTATTGATATTACCTAATCCTGGAAGCCTTGCTTGGCTCTAGGATCTGAGGTTAGGCATTCCTCACATGATGGAATACCTGTGGAGATTGAATCTTTTCCTCCCCCTTCCCTGGGCTATAAACCCCTCAAGGGCAGGTACTGGTTTATTCCTAATCTTATCTCAATGCTTGGTACGGTATCTGACACAGGGTTGATGTTCATACTATTTACACTGTGCACACCATGTATCCAAAATACCTACCAACTGACTGAGTAATAATGGTATCAATATAAATTCAGTGAGTAAATGAAGCCTTATTTTAGGTTTCCCAAATGCATTATACTAATATGATGGCAGTTGAGAATTGTTGCATATCTTCTTGTAATCTTTTGTCCCTGAGGCATTTTAATGGAAATTTGAGTCATTCTTTTCAAACTTGCTTCCATTTACTTTACAAAATGACTTCAGCACCTGTCTCATTCTTTCTTTCCATACCATTTTTAGGGGCTTTTACATTGATCCTAATAACCTCATTTCCACTTGGCCTCAACCACACCAGCTGGCCATATCAGAGCCATCACAATTACACACAAAACTGTTGTACATTTCAGATAGGAAATTCTGACCTTCCTCTACCTTCATTCCTCCCACTCACACATCACCAGAGCTAACATGTCAAATGCCTCTGGGTCCTTGAAGCTTTTCAATTCCGGGGAACTAGATCACCTGCTGTGTCACTTTGCCACACTAGCATGGACAGCCATTTCAATGATGTTTGCCATCATACGCAAGTCCCTCATTCTCTTCACATTTAACCATTTCTCAGTTAAGCACAACTTCCAAGAGGGCTTTCTTTTCTCACATTCTTCCACTACTGAAAACACCTGAAGAAAATAATGAAAACCAACTGATTAAGTCAGTTACTATTTAGTGCAATATCATCAGCTGAACCCTAGAAAAAACAAGTACAATAAAAGCTTTCATTTATTCATCTTGTTGTTTACACTTTGTCAGTCTCCAGCAGTTTTTCCAAACCTTTTCCCTCTTTAAGCCACCAGTAGAGGACTTTCCTTGGTTCATTAGAGAACTTTTTCTACAACACCAATGGAATCATTGAACTAGATCTTTACCTATTCATCTCTTCTGCTAAAATCCTACTATTGGAAGAAGTGAAGCCCTAAGACAGGTTCCGGGTAGAAGCAAACCCTGGCAGAGAGTAAGAATAATGAGGGGGAAAAGAATAGAAATAAAGAGGGAAACCATGGAAAACATGGAGAGAATTTGATTTAGAAAAAGTGAAGTTCAAGAAGTAGACATCAAATGCCCTCATATTCTCCAAGGAAATTTGCCTAACAGGAAGATCCATGCAGTGGGCTTTAGGATTCTGGCCACTTTGGTCCTCAATTTCTTCCTCACTGGAAGGAAACATTTGAACCTCATGACCTCTAAGATGTTCTCTAGCATTAATGTCCTAAGATTAACCAGACTTTTCGAGTGTCACAAAGGCTCTCAACAATGTGTGTGGGTGGGTGGGTGGTATAGAAGATGTTAGAAAATGTATAAAGGCATTTTGTGTTTGAGACTATGACAGAGAACCTCCCTCCACATTTAGTGAATGGGAACTGAAAATGTACAGGATTGACTTCCATGAAAAGAACTATCTTCCCACTCAGAATGATGGCAGTATTGCCTTCAAGTTACACTGTGACATGTAGAAATCCCAAAATCAAGGACCATGAATTCTACTATTTGAGATACCGTGGCAGTGACTCTCAGAACCAGCTGAGTTTATGGTTGCTAATGTTGTTGTTAGGTGCTGTTGAGTTGGTGTCTGACTCTTAGTGACCCTACATGTAACACTATTGTCAGTGCTTCTCTGCTATTCATAGGATTTTCAATGGCGGATTGATTTTTAGGAGTGGGTTACCAGGTCCTTCTCCCAAGCCTACAGTATCTGGTGTTGCCATGTGGTCTCCCATCCAAGTACTAACCAGGCACGACCCTGCTTAGTTTCTGAGATCTGACAGGATCGGACGCCACAGTGTTATAGCTGCCGTTTATAGTAGGTGATCAATAAAGGCTTGTGAAATAAATTCTGCATCCCACAAAGTTGTAGATCATGTAAATTTTTGCAAGTCTACTGATGATTTTCCGTTGACATACGTTTTAATTTCAGAGGCACTCTATCTTCACTTCTGATTGACTTTTAATTGGCAGTGACTCCTAACACTGAGAGAGCTCAGTTATTAAAATGGAACCCTGCAGGGAATCCATTTGTAAAGCGATAAATCCTTTTATAGTGTGAATAATCACCCATTAATTGATCTAGTTTGTAAATTTGAATTTTCATGTGCTGCAGTTTTTTTCTTATGTGGGTACCACTATGGTCTCTTCATTGTAATCTTAGGGTTCAAGAAGGTCTAATATACATGACAGTTTTTTTAATCATACAAGTGAGTCTTTTTCAGTAATGTCTAAGCTTTTCTTTTTGTTAATTCTGTTTATAGAATGTCTTGAATAATTCCATTTAAATAATACTTTGTTGTTTGCACATTATTAGTCTGCTCATTTAGTTTTAAAACTACCATGGTAGAACTATTAATCTCTGGGGATCTCTGGGCTGCTTACAGGTTTTAAAATCCTATTTATTCCTGGAGAGTTTCCTTTCTATGTTTTCCCTTCTAGCATGTATGAAACTGAGTCAAAGAGTGGCCCCCAGAATGCTGTCATGGGCGGCTTTGGCAAGGATACCAGCAAATTCACACCACCTCATTTCTCATTAAAGACCTGCCTCTTGACTGAGGAATTTTCCTTAGTTGTACAGAACTGTATTCAGAAGGCTTCCTGTGACTGACCTGAAACCATTATGAGAAATGGTCACTCGAGTGAGTCTCCACGGAGAGTGTTACAGGTGTCTGTCGGTGCGGCTTATTCTAACAAATTTCATCTCCAGCCTATTTTCTGGAAATGAACTCCGTTACATTAGGCTTTCCATTGGTAAACCCATGCTTGATAATATTCCATCCTGCTGCTTTGGGTATTATAACAGTTCATGCAGAAAGTACTGGATTAGCCTCATCACAGATGATGATGGGGGATATAAATGTGCATGGAATATTATTACCAATAATTATAGAGGGAACATTTAGCCTGGTGTTCAATCCAGGATGCCCATAGAGTAGGTTATAACAAAAAGAATCTCAAACAGTCTGAAGATACCTGTTTCTGAAGTAATAGTACCGTAGGGGTCTCAGGTAACATTAATTAATGTTTAGCATAACTACAGGAGGGTTTTTCTTATTTAAGGTTGCTATGGTACTTTTCCCCCCTTTTCCATTTCAGCTTTTTTCCCACCCTGTTCAGACTGACACAGGCATCATTCTCTATAATGTATTTTCCTTCTATTATTCTGTCCTTGGACTTATTAATCTATCATTTTACTTGGCCCTGCTTTTCAAATGTTAGATATGAGCCGTGATATTTGTCTTGGCTAGCAAAATGAATGGCATGTGAAGATTAACTATGAATGCATCTTTCTTGTGTTCTTTTATGCCTCCATGAGAAACCTTGGAGACATGCTTCCTCCCTAGTTCATTTCCCTCTTCCTAGCCCCTCCCAGCCCATGCTTCCCATGCTTTATCTATAGATAACATGGCATGGTCCTGAAGGCTAGTTAATTATTTCCCAGCCCACATGGGTGGGAGCATCGAGGAAGGGAACACAGGGGTTTATCAGAACAACATAAGTGATGCTGCCTCAGCACAGAAAGCTCTCCACCTGAAGAGAGTGGGTTACAAGCCAGAAAGAGACAATAACATTAAAAGCAATATTTCTGTCATGAGGCCTTCTCAGAGCTGTGAAACTATCCTGCTTGTATTTTTTTCCAAAGCCCATAAAAGGGCTCACAGCCAGAAAATACAAATCCCATAGGCTGCTATTATGCTGATGACAGTGAAGAAAGGAGGAAAATTGTTTCATTGCCGAATTGCAGATATAATTATGACATTTTATATATTTTGCAGCCTGTACCAAAGAGTTGTATTAATATCTACTATGCCCTATGGCAGGAGAGAAGTTAGCACCTTAATGCAGGGGACTCAGATCCTGATTTTGCTAAGATTGAATCCCCCTGGCTATTTACTAATAGGAATGTTGCGGGTAAAGGGAAATTCAGAAGCAGGTGATAATGGCTGCATCCTTTGCAGGACCAGCTGATTCATACAAATCATTTGTACCAGCTCAGGGAGGGAAGCTAATTGCACTTGCACAATGTGTCTTTCATTGCCAAGATCTGCAGCGAAAGTCTAACTGCTTACTTCAGCCAAAGATGGATACAATGGGGCGTTGAGAAAAATTTAAATACGTAGCTGTAGTTCACAGGCGAAATGTTTGGGAGTCGATTTGCCGGGCTTGCAAATCAATGCAATTACGACGAAGAAACTGAAACTCCTTTTATTAGGGTAACCTGGCAGATAAGTATTTGTGGACTGAAAAGGATGAAAAATGGGAGTGGGGGGGAGATCCATCTATCATTACCTTCAAATGTAGCTCAGGCCTCAGGGCTGGGGTTGGTGGTCCAGTCCACCATGCTTTCCTTATATTAAGTATTCCTGGTGAAGAGGGAGCCAATAAATAAACAAACAACATTTTGGGAGATGCAGAATAGACAGGGAAATAAAATGTATAGTAATGAAATATTCATAACCTTGCATTTTATGGACCTCAAATACTAGTTCTGTGATTTACACTATTTCTGTATGCAGTAGTATGGGATCTGCCGAACAATAATAAAGGTGGCATTAGAATACTACTGCCTCAGTGTCAGGGAGAAAGGAGGATTAATCAGTACTGTACGATAGCTGTAAATGTGAATAAACAGAAGCACAAATGGGCAGTTGCTTTCCTGTACACGTTATGCTTGGCCCATGCAAATGGGGGAGATAAGAAATACAGGAATTACGAAAATGAGTGTCAACACCTAGCTTCGTATAAATATCCACAATATTCTCCGAGGTCATGGCTCTTCAGGGTACTGGCACAGACCAGCTGCTCCCAAGAAATTGTGGGGCTTATTATCTTACATCAAGAGTGACCTTTGTAATGTTCTTAGCCCACCTTTCCCCTCAGCTCAAAATGCTGTATTTACTCTGTCCCTGGTAGTCTCTCTATATAGGATATAGTGGCTCTGATTTCTATCTGGCTTTTATCCTCACCTGCTGCCATAGAGATCTGGTCAGGAGAGACATGGAGCTGCAGATTAAAACCTGGAGGAGACAGTCGTACCGGTTTGCTTCAAAGAGTATCTCGAACATTCCTGCTGCATACCTGTCCCTCCACTTGAGAGCCAACCTTGGACGCTTGGTATTTACTATTGTCTCAGACTTTATAGGTACAATTGGCCTTTAGCACAGCCAGAGCTTCTGCCATGATGTCCTCCCCCTCCGCAGAGTCCAGTTTTGTTCCATTTTTACTGGGGGATTATATAACACACTTGCTTGGTGCAGAGAGTGCCCTTTGCTGAGGCGAAACTATAGTAACGTGGCAATGCTCCATGAAAACCATGATGCTATCTTTGCATTTCTCTCCTGTCTTTCAGACTCACAAGGACTCTGCCAGTCCCTGGAATTCTGTTCTCCATGCTTCTCTGCTTATATAAATGAGCAAAATTAATTAACCATCAACACACCCCTGAAATACGAGCCCACTACTTAGAATTTGTCCAGTAAACTTCCTATAGGGCAAGTTTGCATGTTTCTTATTCAAATTTTTGCATTTCTTTTTTGATATTTACCTTGTCATGGTAAGTCACCATCTCTTCCATTTTCTTTAATGAGATATCACAGAAAGCCAAACTTTCTTCAGCTGTATATTAGTATTTTGGTAGAAATGACTTAGCATGCCTTTATTTCTTCATTAGGCTTATGAGATGTACTTACTGCTTCGGGCCTGAGAGCATAGTTATAAACTTTTCAAATGAATAAATTATCCATTCCAGAGTCAGTAGTTACATCAATGTTGGTGACAAATATGCATAATCAATAGATTGACTATAAATCTTGGGGGATAAGTTGTTTTTACCCTTTTCTGTTGCTGTTAGGTGCCGTCGAGTCAGGTCCAACTCATAACAACCCTATGTACAACAGAATGAAACACTCTCTGACGCTCTGCGTTATTGTCAGTGCTTCTTTGCTATTCATAAGGTTTTCAATTCTGGATTGTTTCGGGAGTGGATTGCCAGGTCCTTCTCCCTAGCCTGCAGCACCTGGTATTCCCAGGTGGTCTCCCATCCAAGGACTAACCAGGCCAACCCTGCTTAGCTTCCAAGATCAGATGCTAGGGTGCTGTGGCTGCAGACTACCCTTTACTAGTCCTCTATTTTCATCACTCAAAACTGGGAGTATAGTGGTGAGTACAGGGTAAGAACAGTAGGTTCTCAGTAAATATTGAAGAAATTAGTGGATGAATTCTATGGCCTTGGTAAATTTTTCTAGCCCCAACATGTGGTATGGTTGTTGTGTTGTTACAGCGAAATTAATTCAAGATGAGATATATTGCTGTGAAGAGTGACTTGGAAGAGTGAACTTAATCAAAACACAGTATTTTATTGGATCTTCCAGAAGCATGCTTTCTTCCAGAACACCCTTCCCTTTTCTCATTCTTGTGTTCTCTTTTGCTAAGTGCTAGCAGACCCTTTTTCTCAGAACCCTCAAGTATATTTTCCTCCATCAACTACCATGAAACACCGGGGTACAGGTAGAATTGGGGCATCCCTTGCTCAACTCCAATTTCAAATTTTTCTTATCTATATGTGTATGTGAATGTATTACACATATTTTACAAACACATATGCATGCATATATTATGTAATACAAAAGAATAAACAAAATAATAAAGTTCTGTGATGCTGTTGCCTGATTCAGAGAATCTTTTAAAAGAAGAAAAATTTAGGCTATTTTCAAACAGACGATTCTAATGTGTTTTATAGGTATTAAAAGTGTTCGGAGATTTAAAATGATGGAGGGTGAATAAATCATTAAGAGTAATGATAGAATCATCACCCATCTTGGGAAACAAATGATATGAGTTATCTTGTAATCTATGCAAAGTCACCCATGAATCATGAGTATCACCTGAGACACAAAATCTTCATCTGGGCTGCAGAATTGGTCTGAACCCATCAAGTTAGATGGATATCCCAAGCCACACAATCCTGCTAACTTGTTCTTTCAGAGCCTTTATGCTCCCTGTAAATACTCCCTAAAACAGTCTTCAAAAGAGATGAACTTTATTTCCAGAAAGGTAATAATCGTAAGTCTCCAAATGAAGTTTTAGAGATAATAAGTTGCAAACTCTACCTTTTTCTTTTTTTCCCTCCTGCTGGAGTCCTTATAAATGTTTCAGTCTACAACAGTTTGGTCTAAGCTGGATAAAACATACCTTCCTAGGGTTCTCTATTTGCTAATAGAAAAAGAGCCAATGTGTCGCCACTGAACTCGCTGTGAAGTGCTTTGACTTCAAGTGAGCTCACAATCAGCTTATCACTGCAGTGCTGTGATTTGGGTCATAATTAAAAGATTTTACTATAGAAAATGACTGTGCTGTTTGCACATTCCTTTCATGTCCTTGCGGAAGAACAACATTAATCACTTATTTGCCTTTTATATGATTTTTTTTTATGGCAGCATGGTGAAATACAAAAAGTCAAGGCCATAAAAGATAGATCTAGTTTCAAATCCTGACTCTGACAATTAGCAACTTTGTGAACTTGGGAAAATTACTTAACATTTCTGGGCTTTAATTTCTTCAACTGTACAATGGTCCAATGATGCCAGCTTTGCAGAATTCCTATATTGATCAAATAAAATAATAGATGTAAAGCACCTTGTATTCTGTTGTTGTTGTTGTGCCATTGAATTGGATCTGACTCATAGCAAACCTATGTACAACAGAACAAAATGCTACCCAACACTGTGCCACGCGTACAGTCTTTTGATGTTTGAGTCCAACGTTGTAGTCGCTATGTTTCTTCTCATTTTGAGTTGTGCTTTGTATGGCACCTAACAACAACAACGATGTCAGCAAAAGGAGGTCCTAAGGACTTTACTCCATTTTCCTCATTAAGGTCAACTCTACTTTGAGGAGGCAATTCTTCCCTAGAAGTTTCTTGAATGCCTTCCAGCCTGAGGGGCTCATTTTCTGGCACTATATTTGATACTGCTTCTCTGCTATTCATCAGGTCTTCAATGGCAAATTGTATCAAGATTGGGCTGTCTGGTCCTTTTCCCTAATCTGTCTTAGTCTGGAAGCTCAGCTGAAACCTGTCCACCATGGGTGGCTCTGCTGGCGTCTGCAATAGCAGTGGCATAGCTTTCAGCATCACAGCAACACACAAGACCCCACAGTACAAGCTGACACACATGTGGGGGACCCATGACCTTGAGATATTCTGTAGGTATTCTGTAGGCACTTATTAAACATTGTGTATATTATCTCTGTTTCTGTTTCATTTAGTATTATTACTTCTCTATCCAATGGTATGATTCTGCCAGGCTCTACACTGTTTGATAAGAGCTTCTGAGAATTAATAAGATCAGCGACATTATTTTCCTTTCAATCATAGAATGCCAAAAGGAAATCCTCATGAAGCAGCTTCAAATTTTCCATAAGAATTTCTCCTCCCCATGATCCATTCTAGAACTTTGTTTCTGTCCCTGTTTTAGCTGCCATTTAAGTATATTGTGTTACAGTCTGTGGATTAAAGGAATCAAGTAATTTGAAGCTTCTTTAAAGAAGGCCTGGCTTTATTTCTGCCATAGACAATGACACCATGTTTCTCCCCATGTTTGTTGTTATTGTTAGTTGTCATTGAGTTGGTATCTGACTCATAGCAACCTTATGTACAATAAGTGAAACACTATTTTCAGTGCTTCTCCACTATTCATAGGGTTTTTAATGGCAGATTGATTTTGGGAGTGGGTTCCGGGTCCTTCTCCTCTCCACATGTATAGGAGTCCCCAAATATTTGTTGCATAGAGAATGCAATAAGATGCTCCTATGGACTTTGAAAAGGAAAGAAAAATCCTATCTTACTCTCCAACTCTACTCTGCACTGGTATATAGCTCAATTACAGAATCAATCCAAAGACACATTCTTCATTGTACATTTAAGAAAGAGACAATGGTTCCCATCTTTCTGCTCATGTCAGGAGGTACTTCAAGGAAATTACCTGGGTTTCACTACTTATCCACCTTCTTAAGGATGCCAGAGGGAATCTGTTTTTTAATTCCTCCCTATATACCATCTTTGGTACAACCAGTAATAAAAGAAAGCCAATCAGGGGTTCCATATCTAATTATAACTTTTATAAGATTGATTCCATGGCCTTCAAAGGGATGATTAAGAAAAGTAGTGGCCATGACAAACTATGGTGAAGACAAGATGACTCTGTAAGAGACAATGAAAATGTGATAGTGCAGTGATACTCCTTTTGTGGCAGAAGATCACACTTTGTTCATTTGGTGAAACTGAGAATCCAGGCATTCTTACTGTTGAGGTTCCCTAATCACCCTCCTGTAAGTTAAGAGTCAGACTTAGCCAGTCTTTAATATTGTGAGAGCTATGAGTGGTTTGCTCACCATTGAACACATCTTTAACCAACAAACCAGGGTCACTATAGTAGAGATGCCAGGCTCTAGAGCCCTACTGTCTGGTCTGAGATTTGTTTCTGCGACTTACTAGCTGGGTTACCTGGGGAAATTCTTTTACTTGAGCTAGGTTTCCTTATTTGTAGAGTGGAGAAGATGACAGAAACCTGATAGGATTGAGTACTGTTACACACAAAGCATTTTGGTAAATGTCCCAGCACAAAGTGGACAATTAACACATTTAGCTAAAAAGCAATAACAAACAGTGAGGGGTGGCTCATGCATGTAATCCCAGTGACTCAGAGGTGGAGGCAGGAGGATCACAAGTTCAAGGCCAGAGACAGCCTGTGTAACTTAGCCAGACCTTGTTTCAAAATAAAAAGTAAAAAGTTGGCTTTGGGGTGTGGCTTAGCGGAAGAGCACTTGGAAAAGCACACATGCAGCCCTGGGATCAATTCCCCAGCAATGAAAGTAAAAGAAAGAAAGAAAAAAAGAAAGGAAGAAAGAAAGAAAAAAGAAAGAAAGAAAGAAAGAAAAGGAAAGAAATGAAATGAGAGAGAGAGAGAGAGAGAGAGAGAGAAATGCACCTGGAGGCCCCTCGTATGTACTAGATACATACAGATAGGTGGTGGATATTAAAATGAAGGGGATGATTGCTGCTCTGAAAAACAATCATTCTGGTAAGAAGAAAGCTATGTATGCATAAAATTATGGCATAGTATGTCTATAGTTACAAAATGTTGAATAAACATTTTCAGACAATTGAAGTTTAAGGTGACTATTCAGGGAAGTTAATAATTGTGCTGTGTTTTGAAAGAAGAATCATTGTTTTTCAGGTACCAGGGGCAAGTGTGAAATGATGAAGGGACAAAGTGTTTTCTGCAGTGGCAGCTACTTCTGACATGGCTTGAATAGAAAGGTGTGGTTCGGGCAACAGTGAAGGATGGGGCTGGAAAGGCTGGGAGTTAAGTAGACAGTGAAGCCCACACTGGTCATGCTAGAGAATTTCTTCTTTATTCCAGAAGTGGTGGGCTTCCCTAAGAGGTTTCCTTTCCAAGCTGGTATATGCAGTGATGACATCATTCTCATTGCATTTGTGTTTCATTTAAGCAATTCAGGGAGAAATCATCATTGAACATTATAAATAACACAAACATGATGCCTTTGCAGTCAAATTCCGTTTGTGCTACTGATAACTACTCTGTTGCCTTGTGGCTGTTCTTTAAAGCGTCTCAACCTCATTTTCATCTGGGTTGTTGGGAAGTTTGAATGAGATAATATATGGATAGCACCTAGTGAAAGGTAAAGAAACATGGAGGAAAGCCATAATTATTGCTGAGTCCATTTTAAAGACTTTCAGAACAAAGAAGGCATAAATTGAACATCATGACCCCCACCTACTAGCCAACCAATGGAGGGCAGCATCCTTCAAAAGACTATTGAGGCCAGAGCTGCATACCTTTTAGCTATTGTGTCACATGTATCAAAATAAACAGAAGAGAGATTTTGAAGATTCTTGTCACAAAGAAATGATACTGTCTAAAAGGATGGACAACCTAAACATCCTGCATTGATCATTATACGATATATATATATATATATATATATATATATATATATATATATATATATATATATATATATATATATATATATATACTGAAATAGCACATCGTATCCCATAGATATGTAAAATTATTATCAGTCAATTAAAATAAATAAATAAATTTTAAAATTATAGAAGAAAAAAAAAAAAAGGAAAGGAAATGGGGCCAGGAGAGGGAAAAAGCTAAAGGACCATAAAAATCTAATGGTTTGGCTTTCTGGTAATGTGAGACTATTTTCAAACATGAGCTTCTTCATCATAATTTGAAGATGACACCCAACCTATAGGTGCCATTGCTGGGATTGGAGACAATCTGCACTGGAGTCAATATAGATAAAGGTCAAGGTGAAGTCTTTATAGTGAAACACAAGTTTAACTCTTAGCTCATTTGTTGACTATTCTTGAGCAATTTAGGTCATCTAATTCTCAGTTTTTGGGGCTGGGGTTTAGCTCAGTTGGTTGCGTGCTGCTCTGAGCTCTCTGAGGCCCTGGGTTTGATCCTCAGCACCACAAAAATGGGAAAAAGACCTGGAAGCCCACTAGAAACAATCCCAAAACAATCAGCCATTGAAAAAACTATGAAAAGCAGAGAAGCATTGACATAGTGCTGGGAATGGCACAGTGTTGGGGAGTGTTTCATTCTGCTGTACACAGGGTCGCTATGAGTTGGACCCAACTCAACAAGTCTCAATTTACTCATCTGTAAAATGGAGAAAATAATAGCCTGTTCTCAAGATTAAATGTAGTAACATAGTAGTGTTTAGTATAGTGGTAGTTCTTAATAAGCATCCAGCAAATTTATTTGTCATCCCTATTTACAATTTTTAAAAACCATCATTACAATTGCTTTTTAATTATGTACCTCCATTGCCAATATGTAAAAGGCACACTTGGTTTGAAATTTAAATACATTCAGCTCCAAAGCTCCCATTTTTTACCTATATCAGGCTGCCTCTCCTGATATGCCATAGATCCCAACACAAAAGCTCAACTCTGGTTTAAAAATGAGGAATTGGAAGTGAATAAAGATGATATTTCTAGATTGTCTGTCAAGTTTAGTAAAATTCTTAACAGTAAACAAGCAGTACCAAGACCTGAAGGTGAGTTGCATATTTAACATTCTTCCTTTTTTAATAATCTGAGCTGTTATTAGCAATGGATAAGAAAACACTAATTAAAAAAAAAACTGTGTATGTTTTTTTTTTTTACCCTGATGCATGTTTTACTTCTAATGCAATGTACATAGTATAAATAAGTAATGCAATCAAGTTTATCTTTGGAAGAAAAAGTTAATAATTCTGCTGGAGAACAGGACATAAATGGAGCTCTTATTGCATTGATTATCAATCATGCAAACCAAATCACCCCAATCTCAAATCATGTACTGTTTGAATATGTTGAGATTCTTTGTGACCCTTCTTACCTTTCTAGTTGCTGCTGGACCCACAGGCAGTGACTGATGCAGAGAAGCTGCAATGGTAATGTTCAAGAGCCAGGAGGACCCTCCATGTTCATTTTGAGGCTTCCAAATGCACTGCACCCCAGGCATCCGTGGGCTGGCACTCAGGGAGCTGAAGATTCCAGGTGGCTGTGCTCAGCATTCAGGGGCCTAGAATAGATTGTACCACTCAGGACAGTGGTGACAAATGCCTGGCAAAACTGACCCACACAATAGGATGGTGAAAGGAATCCCGCTGGTTTTGTGAGACTTCAAAATGAGCTGTGTGTGAGAGAGGGGAGAGGAGACAGTCAGACATCAAGAAGACAGTGACAGAAAGAGTGGAGAGAAAAAAGAGGCAGCATGAGTTTCTGTGGGGCTTCAGCTGGGTCCCACTGCCTGGAGAGTTTCTGTAGGTTGTGATCAGATGCTTGTGAAATGCAGCACAGAGGACTCTGCTGACACATCCACCGTCTTTACACCCTGGGAAAGTTAATTTTCATATTCTGTGCCTTTCCATGCTGGGCATCCAGGACTGATAAGCAGAGGGACCTAGAAGAACCCTTTCAGCTTTGAGCTCTGTTTCAATGGCTTGCTCATTCTGAGCAAAGGCTAAGCTCTTCCCATGCACTCTGAGTTCCTTCTCCTGCCTTTCCTTTTTGCCTATTATCCTCCTTCCCTCCAATACTTTTGATGTCTCCATTCTGTTGAACTTTCTTCTCAGCCTTTAAGCACACGCAAGTCTCACTATAAAAACAAAACAAAAAGCCCCAAAACACCCTCCTTCAAGATCTACATCCCCCCACACACGGCCAGCACCCCTCCCCTCCTTTGAGAAGTCTTCTGAGACACACCCCTGCCCTCTCTCCTAGGGACTGTCCTTGCCTCCAGTTGGGTCAAGGTCTTTCCCTGTGGGACCAGAACTCTGTGCAGCCTTCTACCATAGTGCTGTCACATGCTGTCATCATGGGTTGTTTATTTCCCTTTCCCTAAGTAGCCCATGAGTTACTTTAGTACTAGGAATGTATCCTTCATCTCTATTCCTGTGCTTGTCACTGAGCTTGGGGCCTAGAAGATGCTCATTGTGCCAAAAGTTTTGTTGAACATTTACTGTATTAGTTAGGGTTCTTCAGAGAAACAGAACCGATAGCAGAAAGATAGGTAAATAGGTAAATACATGAAAGGAGGGAAAAGAGGATAGGGAAAGAAATTTATTATAGGGCACTGGCTCTCTTCAGGCTTCCAATGAATTGCATGAGGTCCACCCACATGGGGGAGGGAAATCTACTTTACTTACCATATTGATTCAAATATTAATGTCATGCAGAAACACCCTCCTGGAAACACCCAGAATTATGTTTTACTAAATATCTGGGCACCTTGTTGAGTAGACCTATAAAACGAACCATCATACTTGCACATCATAGTTTTTAATTCCCATTGCAGGTTCTATGTTCTTCAGGAAAACCTTAACACCCCAGCTCTCACAGACTCCTTTGTTCTCCAGTTTCCTCCCAGCCTTATTGTCTGCACTATGTGGTATATAAACAAAGTATAGCTCCATTCTTTATTGACCTGTGTTCCATGAGCAGACAGAGTTGTTTTCTAAAATTGTAAGTTCACGGAGGGTAATTACTGGTAGTTACCTTGTGCTATACTCTTGCCACACCCTTCACAGATTTTGTTTTGGAGCTAGTACAGAAAAGGCATTTCAAAAATATTTTTAATTGTATTAAATAGATTTATTATGAAGGATTTATCAAGCATTAACCATATTGTGTCAGATTGTATGTTAGTCAGTTTTGGATTGATATCAAAAAATATCCAGGATAAACAACTTAAAAAGAAAAAAAGAATCATTTTTGCTCAGGGTTTCAGAGATTTCAGTCCATGGTTGCCTGGCTGGCCCTATTTTTTTGTACGTGAGGAAGAACATCATGGCAGGGAGCATGCGGCAGAGCAAAGCTGCCCTCCTCATGGTGACTGGGAAGTAGAGAGGAGGAGAAGTTAAGGTCCCAATATCCCTTTCAAAGCCATGCCCCCAGTGATCTCACTTCCTTCCATCAGGCGCCACCTCTTAAAGGTTCCAACAAACTCCTAATAGTGCCATGAGCTGGAGACTAAGCTTTAACACATGAGCCTTTGAGGGACACCTAAGAGCCAAACCACAACAGATTGCTAATCACCTGTCTAATATCCATTCTCTTCTTCTTCATGAGATATAGAATCTCTATAATTTGGGGACATGGCAAAGAATTCTAGCCTCACACTGAGGACTGGAACATATTTTACTATAAGTATGAATGATGGATTAAAAAGGATATAGTAATTAATTACCTAGGGACCTTTTATTTGTAGTAAAGAACTCTGCTGGTTCACAGAGCACAGAAAATAGAGAAGAGAGTTTTGGAGGGTCTTAGATCATACAGTGCAAACAATTAGCACTAGAAGAAATTAGAGAAAGAAAGTGCCTATATAAACTGTGGCATTGTCTTAGTTCATTTTGTTTTGCTATAAGAAAACATCTAAGGCTGAGCACTTTAAAAAGAAAAGAGTGTGGTTTGGGTCCGAGTTATTGAGGATAAAAGCCCAAGATCAGGTGGCCCTAACTGGTCTGCTTCTAGCAAGGACCTTCTGACTGTGTCACAACATAGGGGATGGCATCACATAGTAGAAATTCATGCAAGAGAGGGAGAGGAGAGGAGACAGGGAGAGGAGAGAGGGACTGAAAAAGGCGGGGAAGGAGGAGGAAAAAGAGAAAGTGGAAGACGAAGAAGAGGAACAAGAGAGAAAGAGAGAAAAGAGAGATGTATGGCAATATAGGAGGCAGGAGACTGGGGAATGGCCAGGCTTTCTTTTATAATGACCCACTCTACAGGACCCATGTATCTCTCAACTGGTCATGCTATGAGGGCTTGTATGTTGCTGTGATGGTGAAAGCTACGTTACTGGTATTACAAATTCCAGTGGGGCCACCCATGGTGGATAAGTTTCAAATGAACTTCCAGACTAAGACCGACTAGGGAGAAGGACCAAACAGCCTGCTCCCCAAACTATTAGCCATCGAAAACCCTATGAACAACAGAGAAACAGTGTCAAATATAGTGCCAGAAAATGAGCCCCCCATGCTGGAAGGCATTCAAGAAACGACTGGGGAAGAGTTACCTCCTTAAAGTAGAATTGACCTTAAGGACAGGAATAGAGTAAAGCCCCTTGGATCTCCTTCTGCTGATGTGGCACAACTCAAAATGAGAAGAAACATGGTGACTGCAACATTGGGCTCAAACATAAAAAGATCATGTGCATGGCACAATGTTGGGTAATGTTTTGTTCTGTTGTAGATAGGGTCACCATGAGTTGAGTACAACTCAATGGCATCTAATAACAACAATTCTACAGGAACAAATCCACTCCTGTGAGACCCAACTCACTCCAAGAGACTTGCATTAATCCTTTCCAAGGGTGGAGACCCCATGACCTCATTACTTTCCACAAGACCCCACCTCTTGAAGGTTCTACCGCCTCAGCACTGCCACACTGAGGACCAAGCCTCCAGCACATGAACCTTTGAGGAATACACTCAAATCATACCTAAACCATAGTAAGTATTAGTGTTTTTCTAGCTTCTTTTGCAACCAAGGGTGATCATGTGACTAGAGTCTAGCCATTGAGCTGGGCGAAGAAACATTGGAAGGAATTCCCAAGGAATGCTCTAAATGAGAGCTGACTCAGCAGGAAGTTGCATGGGTTTTCCTTTCCCGTTTCCTCTTCTGGTTGTCAGGATCCCAGACAGGATGCTAGAGAACCAGCAGCCAGCTTAAGGGTGGAAGCTGTGTGCTAAGAATGATAAAGCAGAAAGACAGAAGCTGTCCTGATTCCTGACATCTTTGTAGTGCCGTCCTACCAGCCCCAGACTGCTCATTTCAGGACATCTTTTAGATGAAAGAATAGAACGTGTGCCTTTAATGCTCTTAAAAGAGTTTTCTTTTTTTTTCTTTTTCTCTCTTTTTTTATGTTTTCTATTTTATATAGCAGAACATAATCTTAGCTGAAACAGATACAAATTAATACCTGAAGAAGAATAAAATGCAAGCAAGTGTTGTCTGAAATCAAGGCAAATATTTTTTCAGTTAAAAAAGGTATTTTTATTAATATCTGAGGCATGAGAGAACTACTACCCTCAGATATTTTTGGTATTATTAATATAAAAATATCCTACTTACTCATTTTCTTTCCCATCACCACGAATCCTTTAGTGATGTGAGGCTTTACCTTGTCTTCCCATGCAAGGATGATTTTCCTGTAAATTAGAGCAAAAAGAAAAAAGCCTTGTAAATCATCTCTCTCACTTAACTTGCCCATTGTCCTCTCTCTGCAGGAAACCTACAGGTTGCAGAAGAAAATGGCTGGTGGAAATGCAGCACGAAGAATAACATGGTTTTGAAATGAGGTGAGAATAAGTGAAATTAGTGTAACAGCAGACCTTACCAGCTTTGTCTCCTACTTCACAAACTTAAATTGAGCACATTATTGAGAAGAGGACTTTGTTTTAAATGAGAGCAAGACAAGGACATATCTTTCTAAGGATCACATTAAATGAGGTGGAAAGAGAAGGAGATTGGGATGATAAATCAAAAATTCCATCCCCTTCTGTCTATCTCTCCCCAATACAACACAGCAGGTCAACATGAGGGATCACTTTATAGTTCTAGGGTGTGGTATAGAGACAAGGCCTTTTTTTTTTTTTTTTTTTTTTTTCAGTACTGGGGGTTGAACCCAGGGCCTTGTGCCTGCATGCTTTGCAAGTGCTGGACCACTGAGCTGTGCCCCCAGCCCTTTTTTCTTTTTTTACATTTTGAGACAGGGTCTCGTTAAGTTACATAGACTGCCTCTGGTCTTGAACTTGTGATCCTCCTGCCTCTGCCTCCCAAGCCGCTGGGATTACAGGTATGAACCACCATGCCCAGCAAGGCCTTCTTTAGGAGTTTAATAATTTTAGAAAGTCATTCAGAATATGGGCATCAAAGTAATGTCTTATGTATCCCAAATTCTGCAATTTTCCCCCCAGAAGGGTCTGAATTAATTAATCAAATCAATTTCTTTTGGCCTGGTGTGGTGGAGCATGCTTGTAATCTTGGCACTCAGAAAGCTAGGGGAGAGGATCAGGAGTTTGAGGCCACCCTGGGCTACATGGTGAGACTATGTCTCGAAAACAACAAAGGAAAACAAAACAAAATTATGGTGAGACAAATTCCATAGTATAAACCAGCAGGATTTAGAAAGCCTATAACCCTACTTTATAGGAAGCAAAATGGCGGGTGGACCTTACAAACAGCCCAAACTGAGAATCCAGCAGTATGTTAGCAGCATGAGGAAATGATCACAACAAAACCTGGGGGATGCACTGCAGGATTCCTTGCTCACACAGCTGGTAAATAGGGCAGGCCCTTGTCTGGAAGCTCATGGGTGCTGGGGCTGGGAGTCTTGGCTTCTGCCTGTGGGGTCCTCTCATGGCTGCATGAGCTTCCACAGAGCACTGGGACTGGTTGCCAAGAGCTGTTGTTCCAAGACAGTAAGGCAGAAGTGCATGGCACTTTCATGTTTTAGCCTTTGAAGTCACATAGTGTCACTTCTGTGCTTTTTATTTAAAGCACTCACAAATGTTCATCCAGGCTCAAGGGGAAGGGCATAAACCCATCACTCCATGGGTGCAGGGACAAGGTCACATTGTGAGAAGTGCATATGGGATGGGATATGTTATTGCCACTGTCTTTGGAAAATGCAGATTGCTGCAGTAGGAATAGCAAGTTTCTAAGAGGGAAATTGGAAGTTTTTCAGTCATCTAATTAGCCTGAGAGCTCATCCACCAAGTATTAGCTCTTATAACACCAGAGAAGGCCCCAGGAGGTGAGATTCCATCTGAGGGTGGGGCTGTCTGGAAGGCACTGTGTTCATAAAACTTTCAGAAATGAAGAGTCAAATGTAGTCAAATTTCCAGGCTTCATTATTTTCAACAAATACCTCATAGTTATACTTTTACTAATAATTCGGTAGGAAAAGGACCTGGCAATCCACTGCCAAGGCAATCCCGAAACAGTCAGCCATTGAAAACCCTATGAGGGTCATTATGAGTCTGATACCGACTCAACGGCACCTAACAACAACAACAACTACAACAACAACAATAATTCAGTGGTTTAGAGGAAACTGCTGTCTCCCGTCATGGTCCACTCAAAAGCAAGACCATCCCAAACTCAGGGTTCCACAGCAGTGGGCTTCCATGTTAATATTTTCCTCCATCTTGACCAATATCAGACCTTAGGGGTGAGGAAGAGGAAGTTAACCATGGTGGGAGCTGGACTTTGGACAGCCCTTCTCTCTCCTACTGCTGCAGTGACATATATTCTTATTGTAGTGTCAGCAACCCAAGTTTCCCTAGCCTGTTAGCATTAACAGCAATAAGTCATTGTTCAGTTGTTCATCCCCTCATCCACTGTGAAGTCTTCCCAGTGAGCATTTCAGGAACACGCAGGGGTTCTCTCACCTATGCTTACTAATTCTAAACAGCTACCTACCTTCATAAACAACTACTAATCACTGTCCTTTTTATGCTTTGCTCCAAGCTAACCTGGTTGCTGTTTCCTGCCCCCGAAGCCTTTCGAGGGTGGATATCTGCTCATTGTTACTGCTGCCAGGAAGGGACCTGGCATCTGCCTTGCGGGCCAAAGCAGCACTGTGTACACACAGTCCTCATTGAGTGAAAGGCATACTATTCTGGCCACAGAGATGGAGGAGATAACTCCCTCCACCCTCACCTCTGGCCCTCACTTTGTTTTCTGGGCACCAGAGAACATTGCTTGAGTCCTGGTGTCTCACAGAGCCTGAATGACAGCAGTCTACTCAGCCCTGGCAAACAGCCTCTCTCTCCACAGGGCTCAGATGAGAATGCAGGGAGACCAACTTAAAAATAGATGCCAGTAGGCTACCTACCCGCCAAGTCATTGGACATTTCCAGACTTGTCTGATTCCCAGCTCAGAGCACAATTTAGCCTCAAACCCAAACCCCTTCGACATTATTAAACGTGCATAGCATGCCCTAGTGTTTTTCCCGGAAGCTACTCTGAGGCAGGCAGGACCAACAGTATTGTGGCTTCCATCTTTCATGTGAAGAAATTAATTTTTAGTGAGAATAAGCAAGGAGCCTAAACTGAGGTAATAATTGAGATGTGGATTGAGTGCATGTATAGAGGTCTTTGAACAGCAAATCTGGGTCTTTGTTTGGCATCAATTCATGGCGACAGATCACCAAGCTTGGCCAGGACACGCTGGACAGTTAGAGATCTTTTCCTCCCTGTGCTCACAGCACATTGGCCTGTTATAGCACTTGCAACATTTTATAGCTGTTGCATGAAAGCCAAAGGGAATGCAGACAGACCAAGGGCAGATGATATTAAACTTTGTGAACCATGGGTTTATTGAGGGTTTTGTACAAGGAGAGTGGGTAACTCACAGAAAGCCTTTACATACAGCTACACCAAGAGGAAGAATTCTCTCCCTGTACCAGAAGTTCTCACTGGGACATCTCAAAGTTGCACTACCTTTAAGTCCCTCCCAACTGGGCTTCCTTACATGTACAGACCTCTCTCCCTCTCAAGTGGGCTTCCTTTTGGGTATGGTCAGCTGTCCCTCTCAAGCATGCTTTCCTACAGATACAGTCCTATTTCCCTCCCAAGTGGGGAGTCACACCTTATAAGCGTGACCTATGACTCCCTGCAAGCCTTTTGGGTACCTGTACTACTGATGAATTTCTCCATTCTCTGCTTTGTTCTGTTTCACTCCATTCTGCTGTTTTCTTGTCTTTCACCTGTTGTTTATGTATTGTTGCTGTTGTTAGGTGCTATTGAGTCAGGTCCAAATCATAGTGACCCTATGTACAACAGAACGAAACACTCCCTGACACTGTGCCATGCCTGGCAGTACATCAGTGTTTTTCTGCTATTCATAGGGTTTTTGGTGGCAGATTGTTTTCAGGATTGTATCAGGAGTGGGCTGCCAGGTCCTTCTATTTATGTGGTGCTGGGGATCAAACTCAGTGCTTCAGAGAGCACAGAGCAGCCCTCTACCAACTAAGCTAAACACCAGCCCCACTGTATGTATGTATGTATCTATCTATCTATCTATCTATCTATCTATCTATCTATATATATATATATATACATATACACACACACATATATATGTAACATATAGGTTTTTATATAGAAACCTATATTTTTATATATATAAACACACATATATAAATGTACATTTATAAACATACATATAAACACACACACACACACAGACACACACAAACGGACTGGGGTTTAGCTCAGTTGGTGGAGTGCTGCTCTATGCTCTCTGAGGCCCTGGGTTTGATCCTCAACACCACAGAAATGGAAGAAGGACCTGGCAGCCCATTCCTGAAACAATCTTAAAACAATCAGCCATTGAAAACTCTGTGAACAGCAGGAAAGCACTGACATAGTGCTGGGCATGGCACAATGTTTGGAGGGTTTTGTCCTGTTGTACATAGGTTGTACATAGGTCACTATGAGTCAGACACGATTAGACGGCACCTAGCATCAACTAGCCTGAATTAGCCATTGAAAACCCTATGAGGGTCACTATGAGTCAGATACTGACTCAACGGCACCTAACAACAAGCATCAACTAGATAGATGATAGACAGAGAGAGAGAGAGAGAGAGAGAGAGAGAGAGAGAGAGAGAGAGGAGTGTTTTGTGTTTTATGACCCTCCCTCCTCTCTCCAGGAGGGGAATTTTGACACATTACTGCAAGTCTAACCAACTTGTATATTTCTGCCCATTCTGTCACCATGGCTGCAGCACCAAGGCCCCTGAGAGGCATGTCAGGCATTCTGTACCAATGTAGCAATCATCAGGTCTAGTCCATGCCCAGTCCAGAGGAATCATCTATACAACAACAGCACCACTTTACATGTCAGTCCTCCCCACTAAATGTCTCTTGTGCCAGTGAAGTGCTTGGCATGGAGAAGGTACTTGACAAATATTTATTGGTGGATGAGTATGGATTGCTTAATATCTCACTAATGAAGGTGGCATCCCCCTACCTCAGGGAACATTTGGAACTATGGGAGCAGTTTTGGTTGTCATAGTAGTAGGAAGTAATGCTCTGAGCCTTTAGTGACTAGAGCCAAGAATAAGGAATATCTAGTAATCTGTCAGACAGCCCTACACAAACATGTGCCCTGCCCCAAATGTCAATTGTTCCTTCTTGGAGAATTACTACAAGGAAGACCAAATTTCAGGAAGCCCAGAGCCCTGTGAAGTGTTCAGATTTAGCTTAGGAACCCTTTAGCTACCTGGGACCTTACTGTTTAAACATTAGGGTCCAAATGCTGTTATGAGAGACTTACATAGAGTGCCTGATGGAATGCTGGTGTGGAGCAAGCAAAGAGGTGGCCTGAGCTCCATCCCACCTCTCTTGAGGTGATGAGAACACTCCCTTGCCAACCTATCAGTTTGGCCTCTGGTGTGACTCAACAGAAAAGGATTTGGAAAGTAGACTTCAAGTTCTAGACTCTGTCTTTGTGAAACAGAAAATGTACTCTGGTGGGTGCGTTGCCCAATTGTGATGAGGATTCAAGGACATGAATAGGTTACATTTCAAAAGCTCAGTGTGCAGCACTTGGAAGGCTCTTGATGTACAGGTGACTTGAGGACTGGCAGCTAAGAAAAGCAGGGTTCTTGCTTAGCTATGAATCCAGCAGAGGTCAGATCCTCTTCTCTCCTTAGCAAAATCGAGTGAGCTTTTCACAGCAAGTTCTCCTCATCCTCTGTTTCCTACAAATTAAGCAGGCTCCCTGCAGAGGTCACTTTTCTTGACTCCATTCTCCATTCCCACCACTGCAGGGTGAAGCTCTTTTGAGGCAGAACTAAGGATGACTCACCTGTTTTATTGTATCCCTTTGTACCCTTTCAGTTGCTACTGGTGAATGAATTCACTTTCTATCTGCTTCTTATGAGAGAAAATATGTCATAGCAACATTTAAAAAGTTAATAAAAATAGTAAAATCATAATCCTACCCTATCACAACTATTTTTAAAATTGCTCTCCAATGCCTTCCCGTAAGATTGTGATTTTATAGAGTTGCTACCATAATGCACATATTATTTTGATTTCTACTGTATCCAATTTATATTATATATTTTCCATGTTCCATGTGGGCTGCATAATTATAATGTTTAATGGCTGCAAAATATTCCATTGCTTTAATATGCCATCCCATCTAGTTGGATATTGTGGTTGTTCTCACTAGGCAATGCAGCAATAAATATTTTGTAACAAAGAGTTTTTTAGTATTGCTAAAATATTTCATAAAATAAGTCCCTAGTACTATAGATATAAGGTCAAAATGGTATGAACATTATGACTCTTATTATGTATTTCCTTATTGCTTTCCACAAAGGCTGTACCATTCACAATGCCTTCTGAAGTATATAAGAATGTAATTTTGCTCCAGCCTTGGATAATATCATATTTTTTTACAGTTTAGCCGGTATAGAATGATATAAGTGAAATTTAATTTGTATTTATTCAATTATCACATATGATTATTTTCTAAATATTTTATTCTCTCTTTATATTTCTTTTATTGTGAATGTTCACATAATCAAACTTCCCTGTTAATGCAGTTGGGTATAATAGAATACAAAAAAATATTGTGTTAGTGTAGGACCTCTAGCTTTAGGGTCTTCTAATTTAACTTGTTTTTGTCAAATACACCTCTCATTATCTAAGGGAGTGGGCTGGTCTCTGATTCTTTCTAACTCTAAAATTTAATTACTCTAAATACTTGAAACAGGCTAAACTCAACTGTACACAATATTATAAAGTATTGTACCTATAATTAGCATATCTGTTGTATAATAGGGTTGCTATAAGTCGGACCTGACTGGACAGCACCTAACAACAATAACAAAATATCTGCCTGCAGCCATACCACTGTGGCATCGGATCCTGTCAAATCTTGGAAGCTAAGCAGGGTCGGGCCTGGTTAGTACAAGACCGCCTGGGAATATCAGGTGCTGTAGGCTTGGGAGCAGGATCTGGTAGCCCACTCTGAAAAACAATCAGCCATTGAAAACTTTATGAATAGCAGAGAAGCACTGACAATAGTGGCTGGCATGGTACAGTGTCAGATAGTTTTTCATCTGTTGTACTTAAGGTGGCTATAATGTGGACCCGACTCAACAGCACGTAACAACAACAATCTGGAATTTAATACTGAGGCATCTGGAATTCTTGTTCTTGTAACTTTGCTGGTTTTTTTTTTTTTTTTTTTTTTTTTTTTTTTTTTTTTTTTTTTTTTTTTTTTTTTTTTTTTTTTTTTTTTTTTGTTGTTGTTGTTCCACTGACAGATTATTGCCATGTAGTCCAGGCTGGCCTTGAACTCCAAATCCTCCTGTCTCAGCCTCCTGAGTAGTAGGGCTACAGGTATACACCACCACACCTGGTGGGAATTCTTAATAGATTCCTGAAAGTCTCATGATTTCAGAGCAGCATGTGAAAGTATATAAACTCCTCATTTATTCACTCATTCAGTTACCCACTTATTCAGCAGATATTTCAAGAGGATACGACATGGGCCTCCATAAGAGATGCTTGGCAGGTAGAGATGAAGAAGATGTACCTTGGAGCATGTGACTAAGAGGAGGACATGGATGGACAGAAGAGGAGAGTGGGGTGTGGTAAGGGTGGCCATCTGTAACACAGGGAGCACCGTGTATGAAGGCTACACAAAAGAGAGGACACAGTTGGGACTAGAAAAAGGAGTGGGGTTTCACCAGTAGGAGGCTAGAGGAGTAGGGGTTGAAAGGAAATTCTCAGCATGTGGGAAAAGGCAGGAGAACAGCATGAAACTATGCACAGACAACTTACTAAAAACAGGAAGACATTTCTGGACTATATTGAGCATTGGGCACAAATGGAGCTGGACAGATAAATGGGGGTTAGATTCTATGCCAAGCAAAGGAGTCTGCTTTTTATCTTCTGTGAAGCTTGGAAGCTTGGATACAGTAGGGATCTAGGGGAGGATTTTAAACAAGAGAGTAACATGGTCAGAAAATTTCCTTTTTCTTCTTTTCCTCTCTCTCCCTTCCTTCCTTTCCTGCTTTCCTTCCCTCCCTTCCTTTCTTCCTTCCTTTCCTTCCTTCTTTCCTTCCTTAAAGCACTTCTGGGAATCTGCAAGCTAGATCTAATTTTGTGAACTTGGGGATCTTGTGCTGAGGGCATAACTTTTGAACTCAATATGATGTTCATCACTGTCTCTCTATTCCCTGTGATTCTCAGGTCTCTGACAAGTTGGGAAACAGGATAATATTTTTTTCTTCAGTATTGGGGTGTTGCACACATGGCTTCACAAATGCTCTGCCACGGAGCCACACCCCTAAATCTTTTTTTATTCTTTCCCTTTGAGATACAGTCTCACTAAGTTACACAGGCTGCCTCTGGCCTTGTATTCATGATCCTCCTGCCTCAGCCTCCCAGATTGCTGGCATTACAGGCAGGTGCCATGATGCCCAGCTGAATTTGTTTTTAAATAGCATGTTAGTTGTATTTTCAAACACTATACACATTATTTTCCTTCAAACTCCAGATATCTTGTCACGTGAAGCACTTCTACATTTAAAACAATGGGTTCTATTGTGATTTTATAAAAAGTGCAATAAAAACAATATCCCAGGTGGGATTATCAACTATAGGGTCACATCATCTATTTTAGGATCTACAAATTTTGCAGCAGAGAGAAAGAGAACATAGCAGAACCATAGTATGGCTCATACCTTCTATTCAGACAAAGGACGATTCCATTCCATTCACATTTCATTGGACAAAGCAAGTCAAACACCAATCCAGAGTTCAGTGTGCTCCTGCCTGAGAGGACATGGACAAGCAACTACATACGATAGTTTGTGCGCTTATGCTATATATACACCAGTATCTTTGACTAGGTACACATCTCAGTTGTTAAGAAAAGTCTTAACTAGTTTTTGAGCAATGAAATGAGGACCAGTCATTTTCCATTTGCCCTTGGCTAACTTCCAATGAATTGCCAGCCCTGCCTTGTATTTCAGAGTGCTTTGCCAAGTATATTTCCCAGGCTTCCTTGATTTGGTTTCAGTTTCTTCAGTGGTAGAATCCAGCAGGAGATTGGAAGAAAGGACAAAGTGAGCAGTCAGGGTATTTCTCCCTTCTCTCTGCTCCTGGTAGTGTCTCTGGGTGAGGCGCTGCACTCTCCAACCTCCAGAACCACCAGATGGTCTCTTTGTTGGCCCCAGCCACCTGTGAGCAGCCCCTACTCATGCTTTCCTCTCTTTGTCCATCCCATCTTATGAGGAGGATGCTGGTTTCTTAAAAATCCTCAGCCCTGCGCAGTGGTGCACACACATAATCCCTGCAACTCAGGAGGTAGAGGCAGGAGGATCACAAGTTTGAGGCCAGAGGCAGCCTGCATAATTTAGCGAAACCCTGACTCAAAATAAAATAAAAAATGAAAAATGGGTGGAGGTGCAGCCCAATGGTAGAACACTTGCAAAGTATGAGCAAGGCCCTGGGTTCAATGTCCAGGTACTGGAAAAAAAAGAAATCTCCAGGTGCCTCACTGTTTGCATCTTTGGCTATTTTAACACCTTTATAAAGAGGTCCCCACATGAAATCCCCTCTATTATATGCCCTGGGATGGGTTCTATTTCCCTACTGGACTCTGCATGATACAAGCTCTATTCTGTCACATGAATTAGTTACCTTTCTCAAACTCATCCAGTATCTTCAGTAATCTGTACTCCGTGGTCCATTTTCCAGAGTTGGCTGTGGATTCTTGAGGAAGGGTAGTTAGTCTCCTTGAAACCCCATATCATGCGACTAGCCCCTTGGCTTTTTGTTATGGCTCAACAGATATGAATATGATACAAGTAAATACTTTGTTGTTAGCCAGGCGCAGTGGTGTATACCTATAATCCCAGCGTCTCCAGATGAGGAGGCAGGAGGATCGCAAGTTTGAGACCAGAGACTGTGCATAATTTAGCGAGACCCTGTCTCAAAAAAGTGAAAAAAATGGGCTGAGGGTGCAGCTCAGTGGTCTAGCCCTTGAAGGCATGCAAGCACAAGGCCCTCGGCTCCACCCCCATTACTAAAAAAAAAAAAAAATCAAAAACCAGCTTTGTTGTTGTTAGGTGCATCATATCAGACTCATATCGACCCTCATAGGGTTTTCAATGGCTGATTGTTTCGGGATTGCCTTGGGAGTAGATTGCCACATCCTTCTCCCATTTTTGTGGTGCTGGGAATCGAACTTGGGACCACAGAGACTGTGGAGCAGTGCTCTACCAATTGAGCTAAATCCCAGCCCAGTAAATACTTTAGGAATGTTTAAAACATTAAATATTGAAAATATTTACAAGTCTCATCTCTTTTAAAAACATGGTGGAGCAGAACAAAGGCAGGAGAACCATCTGGGAGAAAGCAAGTGTGACTGGCCTACATTTCATTCCTCAATAAGCATGATAAACTTTTCATGTATGTGATTAAGACACTTATCCACATGTAGATATTGGCACTTTCCTCTCATACAGATATGTATATACATGCACAAAGATGACATTTATACATTCATAAATGTAGGAGAATTAATTATTTTTAAGACTGTCATTTTATTAGCAGACTCTAAAGGGTTTACTTAAAGACATTTAGAATATAATGCTCAAAGCCAAAGAATGATTCATTTAAAAGTTCCCATGCTTTGTATCGACTTTCTATTGATGTCTTTGGTATAATAATGGAAGCAAATTTTAAATTTAGAAGGGAGTAGATAGAGACACTGAAGAAAAAAGATTTGATGGCATCCAGACAGAAGAATTTTTTTTTTTGCAAATAAGTACTGAGTGAATGGGCAAGTGACAGCCTCGGAGACAGCCAAGTCACATGATGCTTCCCCCTGAATTAACAAGGGGATTTTGCTTCAAGGTCTGCAGGGGAGAGGAGCAGGAAGGGCTGGTTTCTAGGGAACAGTTTGCTCATCCTGACTCAGGCTGCTGCTGCTCCTACAATACCAGCAGGCATGGCTGCCACTGGGGAAGGCCTGTGGTAGTGGCACTGCTAAGTGTTTTCTAATGGTCCAAAGGGACCCCTGGGGAGCTTTTCTCCAGGGACTGTCACCACTGAGCAGGCCAGAGTTGTGCACAGGAAAAGGCAGTCACTGGGGATTTTTAGGTTAAAATGATGGTAGGTTCCTTCGAGGGACATTTGCTAATGAATGTGATGGCACTGGACTCCTTATGTGTTTGAGTGTGGACTTCAGAGACAGGATGACCTGAATTCGAATTCCAACTTGGCCACTTGCTAGCTATATGAACTTGAACACATTGTGCAATTTCTTTGACTCACAGTCTCTGCCTTCATAAAGTGGAGACTATAATATCTTATTGGGCAGGAATCTATCTATAATGCCTAGTTCATAAAAAGCACTTAATGATGCATTTTTTGATAATAACAGTTACTCATTGATATATTTGTAAAAGGCTTGCAACTAGTTTATAACATAATTATATGCTTCTGTTTTTCTACAATGCTACAGGGACCCTTTAGTCCAGTTTTCTCATTATTCAGACTTAAAACTTGAAGCTCAAAGATAGTAGAAAACATGCCCCAAATTAGACAACTAGTGAGTAGCAAACATGGAACTATAACCCACTTTCCTGATTCCCATTCTATCATCTTTTCTACTCAACTAGGAATAGCATAAATATTCCAACTCTTCTTGCCCATCCCCGTATCCCAAAACAGTGGCACAATACATCAAGATGGGGTCACAACAGCACCAAATCTCCTAACTTTTCCTCATTTAAATTGCATCCAACTCTCTGTATCTTTTCTTCTCTTTCTTTGATAACATAGGCTTAATTTTTTTCTCCCTTGAATCTTATTCTTTGCTCATTTTCTCTTAAATGCTCTGACATTCTGTGTCTCATTAATTTTTTTTTTTTTTGGCAGTACGTGGGGGTTGAACCCAGGACCTTGTGCATGCTAGGTCAACCCTCCACCACTTAGCTACACCCTTAGCCACTCCCTCCCTTTTTTATTTTTTAATTTGAGAAAGGGTATTACTAAGTCGTGCAGGGTGCCTCTGGCCTTGAACTTGCAGTGCTTCCATTCAGGCTCCCAAGTCACTCATTAGTTTTGTAATTCACTCAAGGAACATTTATTGAGCACTTCTGAGGGTGTCCGACACTGGAGAACAAATGCTTAAGATAATTCCTGGAACTCACAATCTATAGAAATGCACTTGCAAAGGGAAACCACAGTTTCTTATGCTCAGGAGGTGAACAGAAGAGAAAGACCCTCCACACCGTCCCGCCAGCAGGAGGCAATGTAGCCTGGTGGTTGACAGCTTGGGCTCTGGACTCCTGTTCCCTTGATTTGAATCTCAGCTTTTCTCTCCAGCTGTGCCCTTGAGAGAATTGTATAGACTCAATGAACTTTGGTTTCCTCCCCTAAAAAGTAAGGATTATAATAGTACCTGCATCAGAGGGACTGTGGGGCTTAAATGAGAAAACTTTTAAAACTTTAAATATTTTAAAATGTTTACAAGTCATCACTGACCTTTAAAAACAGAGCTAAGCAGGATAAGACCAGGGAAACTATCTGAGAGCATGTGGTAAGCATTCCATCAAAGCTATTTCTTATTGCCTTAAGAAAGAGAGCAAACAGAGATTACTCATCACTGAAAACCTGGAGTTTAGGTTATTTATGAAAAAGGATCAGGATCTCTCCTCTATTTGCAGCCAAAGCAAAATTTCATAGTTCTGCTTCAAACCTGAATGATCAACATGATCACAAGAGGCTGAGGAACTGCCCCTGAGGGTGGCCACTGATCGACTTCCTAAGGAGGGTGGCCTGCCTGAGCCAAGCTGATGAGCAAAGCTTGTACAAATCCCGCATCTTACAACCTGTGTGGTCCAGCTGTGGGCTGAACAAAGAGTGGCATATGTGATGTGAGAGTTCTGAATAGAGCCCAAGACTGCACGCTTCTGGATGTGGGAAAGTGGTTTGCTCGGTGAATACTTGATTTTTTTGCTAGCATCTTTTCCTACTAAGGAGCACAGGGCTGAAACCATGAGGCTATTTCGTCACCTCACCGGCTCTGTTTCCTGAGCTAGGTGAGCTGATCATTTTTCCATTCAGCTCCCAGCAAAGACAGAAGTTCCCCAGGCAAAAACAAAAACACAGGAACAAAAAAATAAAAAATGAAAAAACAAAGGAAGAAAAAGAAAAAAAGGAAAAATACTCTGATGGCCAGAACAACACACAAGTGTCCTCTCCCGTGTACCAGTATTTGGAAAAATGAACTTGGTGGGAAAGGGATGTTGGATTAATTTTTCAACAGGCGAGCACACTTGTGGGTTTCTGCTAAGAGGACTCTGCACGCTGGGACAGTCTGTGTGACTCATCCATTCCTTTGTGTGTGTATTCGTGTGTAGCATGTGTGCTCATATACATGAATGAGTGTGAGTGTGTGTGAGACTGTGTGAGTGTGAGTGTGTAAGTCTGTGTGTGTGTTGGTGGAAGTGAGAGACTTAAAGGAGATTTCTGTGGCTCAGACAGGGTGGGAACTCATTTTCCTTTGGAATCAAATGCATTCAGGACTGGATAAAATGAAAAACTTTATTCAGCGTTTTCTGAAAGCAGCCACCCAAGGTCTCCTTTCTCAGCATCTGGGACCACGAAAGCCACCTAAGTCACACAGGCTATGTCCATGCACACACATATGTAATTTTTAATATCCCCACATGGCCAGAATGGATTTGTTCCATTCAGTGGGAAGCCACAACATTTATTACATCTCTTTCTCAAATAAACCTCAAAGCGAGCATTTCATCTTTCCTCATGTAATCATCATAAGGTAGAAAAGGAAATTTTCCAAACCTAAAAGCATGTTGCTAAGAGCTCCAGGGCACCGCATGTCACTTCTTACTTTGATGTGTTCATGGGGGTGGGAGGTACAATACAAAAAAAAAAAAAAGAAAGGAAAGAAAAGAGAAAGATGCTCCGTACCTTCCTTGAGATTTTCAGAAAGCATTTTTTTTAACTCTTTATGGAGTGACAAGATGGAGCTGATTAGAAGAAGACAAGGAAAGCCTCAGTGCCAGACCACTTCTGCAAGGAGGCATTCCAGAAAGGCATGTATGAGCTCCTGTCAGAAACAGGAATGATTCCACGGCCCCTCTTGCATATTAATGAACTACAAGTAACCTCCATTTAGTGGTGCAGATGCAACATTTCAGGAGCTGTGCCAGAATGCAGTGATAAATGCCAGCTCCAGGGGAAATACATTTCATGATAGAATTAGGGGAGCAGCCATCTGAAACATCCATAGAAATCAGAACCCCAACCCCCCAAAATGTAAGGTGGTTTCTTGGGAACAGGGTGCTGATGACATGGTGAATGTAGGGGTGACCCATGTGAATGTAGGGTGCATCTGTCTAAAACTGGTACACAGCCATGTGCCCCTTCCTCAACTCGTCTGACGCTGCCTATTTCCCCAAGCAACAAAATCATTCACCAAAGGTCAAAGCTCAGGTGAATTGGTGAATTTTGTTCCCTATTTTCTTGGTGTGATTAAAAAAAAAAAACTATAATGCTCTATGCTTTCAAAGTGAAACACCTCTTCTTGCCTCTTCTCCTCCACCCCCAACTGCCTGTCAGGTGTTTTACTTTTCTAACTTCTTGAAACCTGTGGTTGCATTTTCAGACAGAAGGCAAGCTCTCGGCAATTCTCTGTTCTTCCAGTGCTTCTCCAGAATCTGCTTGCTTCTCACCTCCTTGCTCACTCATTCCCCTTTGCCCCATATGCACAGTACAACCGTCACTGTCTTCTGTGCTCGCCATCTGTTTCTAAAATTCCTATGATACAGAAATCACATGACAGTTCGAGGTGCAGCCATTTCAATATTGCAGGCTTTCACTTGGCAGGCTTTGGAGGCAGGGGCTGTATGGTTCTGCCTTATGAGGCTGACTGGCTCACATGGTGCCGGAGCTAGCCCTGCTGAAGGACCATCAACAGCGGCTGCTGACAATATCAGATGTTTCTGTGAGATGGAAAATGGAGAATAAAGCCACAGCCTTCATTTTCATCTGAGACCCAGGCTAGATTGCAGCCAAGGAGAAAATAGGGACAGAGCAATGCTCTTTGCTGTCATGTAAGAAAATCACACACCTTGCATTGACTAGTTGCTCTCTCAATCAACTCTTGCCACATTAATGCCCCGTAACAAGACACTCTGAGACTCATCAGCTTAACACCACAATGCTCAGTGTCACTCACGAGACTGTAAGGGGGTTGGCTGATCTGGACTGGGCCTTTTGAGGCTTGCCTCCAAACTGTGCCACGTCTCTCATCCTCTTGGACAGGAGGGCTACCTGGTGCATGCTCCTAGAAAGATGGCAGAAGTGTAAAAGAGTAGATCCAGCCGTATTCATGTCATATCTACTAAAATTCCACTGGCCAAAGCAAGTCACATGATGAAGCCCAAAGTCAAGGGCAGGGAAGGCAAATTCACCTGCTTAAACCCAATTTCAGCGGGAGTCAGAAAGTATAAGACTCCTTTGCAGGGAGAGGGAAGGTGAAAACAATGAAATAACAACAAAAAAATCCACCTCATTTGCTATGGTGGACAGATTGGCACTCACTCAAGTGCCCATCCCTCCCTTTTTGGTAATTACCTTAATTTTCATTCTGGCATCCACAATTCCTTAGCTCTTATGCCTTTTTGGGAAATTGATGCTGTACCTAGTTCATGAGACTGGACACGTGGATTAGGTTTATGTTATTGGCATGATCCTGTTGTCCAGCCACAATTACTGGCTTAAAGATAAACATATATTATTAAAGATAAACATGTTATTTGAGGTTCTCCAGAGACATAGAATCAGTAGGATAGATATATGAGAAGGTATTTATTAAGGGAATTGGCTCACAAGATTATGGTAGCTAAGACCCCTGACAGCCCATCTGAAGGCTGGAGACCCTAGGATGCTGGTTGTGTGGCTAAATCCAAGTTCAAAGTCCTCAGCATCAGGGAAGTTGATGATCAGGGAAGTCTGAGATCAAAAGCCTGAGAACCTAGAAGGGAGGCCCCTGCTGTGAGTCCTAAAGGCCAAAGGCCATTAACCTTGGAGTTCTGATGTCCAAGGCAAGAGCCCAGTGTCTCGCAGCTCTCAGCGATAGACACCAATCTGCCTTCTGTATTTGTTGTATCTGAGCTGCCAGCCCACCCACATGGAGAGGCAGTCTTTCTCACCTAGTCCATTCAGATTCACAAGCAAACATCCTCTGGAAACTCCCTCACTGTCACACCTGCAAATATTCTTTGCCAGGCTTCTAGATATTTCTTAATCCAGTCAAGCTGACACCTAAAATTAACGATCACACATACCACCCAATTAGGGCCAATGAGCATGGAGAAGATGTTTGCTAAGAGCTTTCCTTCCATGTCATGAAAACGACTGGAAGAGATGCTCTAAGTGGTGTGGCATGTGGCTGTGCCTTTTGCAGCTGCTGAGGTCTGATGCATGAAGAAGAACCTGGCACCCAAAAGGGGGCATATGTGAAAGAACTGTAGGAAAACCAATGCATTCTCTGATCAGTATTAACCAGAAGCCCACTCTATTTCTGGGGTTGTTAGCTCAGCAAACTGACAATTGTTGTGTTACAATAATGTGGTAATAATGTATGTCAAAGCTGTAGGACATGGGCAGCAGGGCCATCTTGTACACATCTGTAGGTTGAAGGCACAGTCAATTCACCATGCTCTGTGCATGTGAAGCTCCTTCCACAAAGAAGATATGCTTCTCTAATTTGCCCCAAGGGGCTGAGATTTAGCTCAATTGGTAGAGCACCACTCTGCAGTCTCTGAGATCTCCAAGTTTGATTCCCAGCACTGCAAAAATGGAAGAAGGGTGTGGCAATTCACTCCCAAGGCAATCCCAAAACAACCAGCCATTGAAAACCCTATAAGGGTCACTATGAGTCAGAGACGACTCTCAAAAGCACCTAACAACCATAACAATAATTTGACCCAAACAAGGCTCTTGTTTGACCCAGCAAATGCTCTGATAGAAAACACTAATAGAAAACTCTGATAGAAAACACTGAAGAAATACAATTTCCTCCCTTTTCCCTTCTGCAATCATTACTTCACTGGATGATTAAAAAATAAAAACAATTTTTTTGTTTATTAAGGAACATTATTAGTATTTCTTCTTTCTTGAAAAATAGTCAATTTCTCTATTATTTTGTGGTCATTTCTTCTCCCTATTCCTTTCCTGTAGATCATTTTCTTTCTTTCTCTCTCTCTTCTTTGGTTTCCATTTTCCCATACTGTTCCAGTAGCTTCTCCTTTTTGTTTTGTTTGCCTTCTTCTCTGCCTATTTTTGTCTCCTCCTCTTACTTCTGGAAAGAACTTCTGAGGACCTGACCTTTTCAGCCTCAGCATTTCCTCATGTAAAGTTGACACAATACTCCAAAACCAGAGTTTCTGAAGGGACACATGTTTGAACACACATCCTGGTCCTGTGACTTTGAACATACTAAGTTTTCTGGACCTTGCTTTCCCCCTGAATAGAATATATCCAATTTACTTACTATTGGGGTTGTGGAGGGCTAAATGAAGTCACAAGTGTCAAGTGCTTGAGGACACATAGCAATCAATAAACTGTAGCTGTTTCTCCCATTTAGCTGAAATAAATAAGGTCATAGTTGTAAAATGTCTGACATAGAGAAGGCACCAAATATTAAGCATATACATCATTCAATTCCAATTTACATAGAACATCTGTTGACACCATCATTTTCTGTCTTACCCTTTTTCCCTGTAAAAAAGTCTTTTCCTAATGTTTAGAGTAGCTGAAATGTTTCACGTCCAAACGTGGACAGAGAACATAAGAGGTGAACTGTTGAGTTCATTACTACTGAGAGAATTCTGGGAACATTTCCTGCACGCCCTTAGGCAGATGGTCGGCCTACATATATTTCAACAACACAAATTAATGTAAAACATATTCATGTATGTATTAATTAATACTAATGTATTCATAAGCAACTCAGATAATGGGCAGTCCATTCTGACACCTCCCTCCTAATGCATTCGCCCTAAGGAGTCTGAATCTTGCCTAATTTGGGGCTCAAAGAAGTAGGTTTGCTGTGATTTCAGGGGCTCCCTTTCTTCTACACTCCTTATGGCCCCCTGCCAGCTACCTAAGAATTCCTCTAAGTGTTGAACAAGACTTGTAGATCATAATTAGATGAGGGGAGAAATGATGTCTGTACACATACCTGGCTAAAGTACTATAAAGAGCATGAGTAAATTTCTGTTTCAGAGAAATCAGATTAAAAAATAGGTGTAGGAGTAATACAAATTGAACACCCCTAATCTGAAAAGGCAAAATCTGAAATGCTCCAAAATCTAAATCTTTTTGCGCACTGACATGATACAACAAGTGGAAAATTCCACACCTAACTACATGTGACAGGTTGCAGCCAAAACACAGGCCCACTAAAAATATTTTGAAAAATTACCTTGAGGCTATGTGTACAAGGTGAATATGAAATAAAAATGAATTTCCTGTTTAGACTTGGATCCTCTCTCCCAAGATATCTCATTATGTATATATAAATATTCCTAAATCTGAAACATTTGTGATCCTAAGCATTTTGGATAGGGATACTCAACTTGTACTACTGGAAGAGGAAGTGGAAGTTGTGTTGGGTGGGAGGAAGGCCCAGAGAGGAAACCAGGGGGAAAAAGGCAAGTATGAAGACTCAGAAAATTGCTGAGTCAGTTCTTCATATCTTAAAATGGAAGTTGTGTTCTGAAGAAAGGTTTTTTTTTTTTTTTGTGGAGAGTCATGATACAATTTAATCACCTTTGAATTTCACATTGTTTCTATTGCTGCTATTTTTTACAAACTAAATTGCCCCCTTGGTTTCAAGTTGAGAAAGGTGTGTGTCAGGACTATATCCTTTCACTGTATCTCTTCAATTTCAGTGCTGAACAAATAATACGAGAAGCTGGACTTTATGAAGAAGAACATGGCATCAAGATTGGAGGAAAATTCGTTTACAACCTGCATTATGCAGATGACACAACTCTGCTTGCTGAAAGTGAAGAGGATTTGAAGCATTTATTGATAAAGATCAAAGAACCTAACCTTCAGTATGGATTGCACCTCAACATCAACAAAACAAAAATCCTTACAACTGGGTCAGTGTGCAACTTTATGATAAATGGAGAAAAAGTTGAGGTTGTCCAAGATTTTGCTTTGCTTGGTTGTATAATCAACAACCATGGAAGCAGAAGTCAAGAAATCAAAAGATACATTGCATTGGGAAAAGCTGTGGCAAAAGATCTCTTTAAAGTATTGAAAAGTAAAGATGTCACATTGAAGACGAAGGTGCACCTGATTCATGCCATGTTATTTTTCAGTTGCATCATATGGTTGAGAAAGATGGATATTGAACAAGGGAGACAGGAGAAGAATTGATGCTCTTGAATTACGGTGCTAGAGATGATTACTGAATATACCATGGACTGCCCAAAGAACCAACAGTTCTGTCCTAGAAGAAGTACAACCAGAGTGCTCCTTGGAAGCAAGGATGGCTAGATTGCATCTTATGTATTTTGGACATGTTGTCAACAGGGACCAATCCCTGGAGAAGAACCTCATGTTTGGGAGAGTGGCAGGTCAATGAAAAAGAAGAAAACCCTCAACTAGATGGACTGACATAGTGTCTGCAACAATGGACTTAAACATAAGTAAGATCCTGTGCCTAGCACAGAATTGGTGAGTATTTTGTTCTACTGTCGCTCTGAGTGAGTCCCAACTTCACAGCACCTAACAACAACAGCAACAAGTTGCCTTCATACAGAAGCATCTTCCTTAGGGAATTACTTAAGGATGGAGTCTGAATTTACAATCAGATTTGGATAACTATGGAAGATATGAAATACAAATATGTAAAGCACCCTGTTCTTTTTTGGCCTCCTTCAAACACACACATTTTGTTGACCTTGAGTTGGCCAGATATGTGGATCTTCGGGGGTCAGATTATGAGAACTTCTGTTACTAGGAGGCAAACAGTTAAATCAAGAATTCTTCCTGAGGAGATGATGGGAGAAGACAGGAGCGGGAGGAGGGATAAGGAGGAGTGAGGAATGAGAGAGAGGGCGACCTCAAAATAAACAGCCCAACTTCAATAGGTTGGGAAATAATTATAATAATACCAATAATACCAAAAAGTGGTAATAATACAAAAGGGCTATATTATTCATGTAATACTACTGACAATGTAAAAAGGTAGATCACTACAGAAAAAATTTGGATCTAAATCATAATGGGGATGGAAGGGTATATAGAAAAATAATCCCACAAAAAGAAATGCAATGTAGGAGAGAGGCCTTTGGTGAGGGGTGAGAGAAGGGGGAGGAGCTTCACAAGAGGGTAACTGGGAAGTTATCTGTGCAATATACAATGAAACACATATATGGAAATGTCACAATAGCATGTCAGAATGAAACACATTAAGTTATACATTAAAAATTTCCAATAATAAAAAATAATTCTTCCTGAGAAGAACTTCCTGTAGGAGTTGGTGCTCTGTATTCTTTCCCCGGTTCTACGTTTCTGTTCTGACTAGAAGATTTTCATTCTGGTAACAACAAAACTCTACCTAACCAACACATGAAAAACAAAATATCAATACAGGGAATGAGGAAGAACCTAAGCCAGCTCTGGGATGTGTAGCAAAGGATGGATCGATGAAGAAGAGAGAAACAAGCCCCGACAATTGCCTGTGCTGGGCAGTGTCTGGAGCCCTATAGGAGGCATCACCACAACTGTCCTGTGAGGGCCTGAAGGCAAGTGGTAGAGACCAGTTTGCATTCAGATGTGTTTCTGCTTTTATGAATTAAGGAGTTTGGAGAAAATGACTGCTGTGGCAGTATCCTTCAAGATGGTCCCCGATGTTCCTGGCCTCCTCGTATTGATGCCCTTGGGTAACCCTCTTATTTGTGGACTGCACCTAGTCACTCCTCATGAACAGAATACAGTGTAAGTGATGGGATGTCACTTCTGAGATTGGATTATAAAGACACTGCAGCTTCTCCTGCTTGGATGCCATCACTCTGGGAAAAGGAAGTTGCCCATCTGGCAAAGAACTGGTGTCTCCTGTCACCCATCAGAGAGGATCTGAGGCTGACCAACAGCTGCACAAGGGAGCTCAGAAGCAGATCTTCCCCTACTAAACCCAGAGTTGACTGCAGCCCTCCTGTTACCCCCATTGCAGCCTTTCGTGAGACTGTGAGCCAGGGCCACCTAGCTAAGCCATTTCTGGATTGCTAACACAGAAACCGAGATAATAATGCTTGGGGTCTTCAGTCAACGAGTTTTAGGGTAATTGGTTATGCAGCAATAAATAATACAGTTTCTCTTTTGTCTTTTTAAATTATATTTTGTTTTCTGTTTGTAAGCCTAAAATATGTGTATTGCTTAGACAAAGAAAGCAAAAAATACCTCAAGAGGTAAAACCAAGAGTTTAGCAATAGTTTCTACATAATAGACAGAAGTGTTTACAACATGAATCAGATTGTATCATTCCCTTGTTCAAATCATCTAAGATGTACCATTATGTTTGGAATATAACCCAAAGTTCTTGCCACGGCCTCCAAGGTCGAGGTGGCCCTCTGATGACCCTATGACCACAGGGTGCCTGCCTTTCCCCTCACTCATGGGGCTCCATCAGCACAGCCCCTTTGCCGCTTAGGAAGCCTGTCCACATGGTCCTGCCTCAGGGTCATGTACTTGCTGTTTTCTTTGCTGACCTACTCTTCCCCAGATGATCTCCTGGCTGGCTTCCTTGCTACATTCATCTTTCAGATGTGACCTCCTCCAATCTCTGTCCAAATGTTACTTCACAAAAACTCCTCCCCTGAATTTCCATACAAAATAGTCCCCTTCACCTACGATCCCTGTGCTTCAGGTACACCGTGCTATTACCTGTCATTTATCGTATGATTGTCTGTCTCTCTCTCTCTCATGAGAATGCTGGTTCAATAAATGCATGGATTTTATTTTGGTCACTGCTATATCCCCAGCTCAATAAATATTTGCTGAATGAATTCTATGACTATTCATTTTATCCTCTTTCATTCTTTATTCATTCTTTCCACATAGGTTTTCGGATTTTAATATATTTTAGTTTTACAAGCAGAAAATAAAACATAACTGTAAAAGACAAAACCACATTAAGAATTTTTTAATTCTTAAAATACAATATCATTATGATATTTTATCATGTAAATGTGTAATCTGAACACTGGGGCAGGAACAAAACCCAATTAAGTGTTCTGTGTTTCATTTTTCTCATCCTATGGAAATGACTCAATGAGTATTGAATAAAATAATGCACATAACTCTCTTTGCACAGTAGTGCATAGTGAGGAATCAATAAATGTCAAAGGAACAGTAATCCCATCTCAGAACTTCTAGTGAGTATTGGAAATGATGAAAGCAGTTCTAATAAGTTTCCTCAGAGGGGTAAGTTTGGAATAAGATACACATAGGGCAAAGTTCCTTACCCATTAATGCCTTCACATCTTCTTTCCTACTCTTTATTTGGATCTTCATGTTTCCCTCAAAGGCATAATACTTCCTCTTTCTTCAGGCAAACTTACATTTTCTCAGTGCAAGTTGTAACTGTTTCTTCCACTTCTTTAAATGAAATCCCTTCATCTAGCTCAATTCATTTATCCTAAAGAAGGATATTTGTAAATGAGGGAGGACATGAAAGTTAAGGAAGAGGTTTGACCAGAATTTTCTTGGGATTGAAGCAAGAGTGACCACTCAAGTATTAGTGTATGCATTTCTTTTCTATCACAGATTCACTGTAACATACTTAACTATTCCTAATTATTAGATGTCTGCAGCCCTACCACTGTAGCATCTGATCCCTTTAGATCTTGGAAGCTAAGCAGAGTTGGGCCTGGTTAGTACTTGGATGGGAGACCACCTGGAAACACCAGGTGCTGTAGGCTTGGGAGAAGAACCTTGCAACCCACTCCCAAAAAGCAACCAGCCGTTGAAAACCCTATGAATAGCAGAGAAGCACTAACAATCCTGTTTCCCCTGTTGTACACAGGGTCACTATAAGTTGAACATGGACTTGATGGCACCTATCAACAAATAATTATTAGATGCTTACTTTCAGAGCTTTTGCTATTCTAAATATTGCTGTACTAAACAGCTTTGTATATTAATTTCTCACAATTCTGATTAGACCATGATAGCATGGTCTATTAGTTAGGGTTCATAGGGAAACAGAAAGTATACTCAAATGGAGTGTGGACAATGTTAAGAGAGACCAGTGAGCCAAAGGTGAAAAAAAAGGGGGGGGGGAGCAGTGATTGCAACTGAGAGAAAAGTGGAGCAAAAGTTGCCATGGCTAGAGGACAATACCTCTGTTAGGAGGCATGGTCTGTACCAGTGGACTTCACCCCCTCCTAAGGGGTGTCCTCACTGGAGGGAGCTGGGAACTGTGTATTCTCATTTCTCCCTCCTCCAGTCCTTTAATCCTACTGGTGCTTTCCATTGGCCCAATCTAAGCAGAAGTACAGGGACTATGGGGTCCATGGTGCAGAGAGGAAGAATGATGGAGAATTGATCTAGAAGGCCTAATGAAGAGTATGTAATAGGGTAGGGCTTCTAGAAGTGGTATTTTAGGTCAAAGGGTATGATTAGGTTTAAAATGCTTAATATATATTGCCTTTTAAAATACATAATCTCAACATGGGTATAGAAACTGCTTTATGTTCACCAAAATCCATCGCCTCTACTCTGTGGCACAGAATATAGACCACATTTCCCAGGCAAGCTTGGAGCTGGGTAGAGACATGTGACTGAGTTCTGGCTAGTAGGTTATGGATAAAAATGGAATATGCCTGTCAGTTTGCCATACTGTGAGGGCTTGTATCTTGCTGTGATGCTTAAAGCTATGCCACTGGTATTTCAGATACCAGCAGGGTCACCTATGATATACAGGTTTCAGATGAGTTTCCAGACCAGGACAGACTTGTGAGAAGAACTTGGCAGTGCACTCCCAAAACAATTAGCCATTGAAAACCCTATGAATAGCAGAGAAGCACCATCAGATAAAAAAGATGATGAGCATGGCACAGTGTCAGGCAGTGTTTTGTTCTGTTGTACATATGGTGCTATGAGTCATACCCTACTCAATGGCACCTAACAACAACAACAACAACAAGGTTTAGGCCATAAAAATTTTCCATGGGCAAGCCCTCATGTTCCCTTTCTTTCAATCCTGGGTTGAATAAAAAAATAACCATTGTGACCTTGGCAATCATGTGTTGAATATAGCAGAGCCACGAGGTGATAGATACTTGGATCCTACTGTTTAGAGGGACACATGCATTTGGCTGTGATGTTAGCAAGCACTAAATTTGTATGCTGTTAAGTCATCATGGCAGACATTTCTGGTGTGATAGGTCACATTTTCACATCCCCTCTGATTTCAGCTGCAGCTGAGGTGAAGGGTTCTATAGTAACTTGGGCAGATTTTATATTTATGTATCCCACCTCAAGTATATACTGTCCTTTTTGCCCAGTGTCTTCTCTGCCTCTGAAGAAATCTGCTTGCCCTGCTCAGGTGCAAATACATCATGGACAAGCAAGAGGATTAATATCTCCAGGGGCAACTCACAATCAGTGAGGCAGGATTGAGAAAAATGTTTCAATTTCTACCCTTCAGGTAGACAGTTCTGGAAGTCGTTCTGTGTACTTCCCAAGAATTCCTGCCAAATTAAACCCACAATGTGACCTCAATAACACATTTTATATTTGTGTCTTCCTTCTTTCCTGTCTCCCTCTCCTTATTCTTTCATTCTTGCCTCCTGGGATCAGTTCTTAAATGAACTCCAGCACTGAGGTCTTTAGCAGCTTCTGCTTTTGAGGAAACCAAAACAGATAGTCACTGATATTTTACGAGTTATCTATTACAACTCCAGAACTTGTCTTAAGACATATAGTGGTATCATTAAATGGGACACTGAGTCATAATAAAATTTAAAACAGGACATCAGTGTAGAAGTGGTGGCATGGCAGTGAGGAAACTGATATTGGTGGCTGGGAAAAAACATATTTTGTGGTAACAAAATATTTGGAAAAACTTGTCCATGGTGACCTGGAAGACAGACAATGTGTTATTAAGAATGTGGCTCTAGGGGCAGTAGTTGGCAGAAATCAGAATAATATCTTGGCTTTATTTCTAATTTTAGTTAATTATTTCAAAAAAGATAATGATGGATGATTGAGTAAACAAAACACACTATATACACACAATGGAATATTATTCACCCTTTAAAAGGAAGAGCATTCTGACTTATGTACAAAATGGATGAACTTTAAAGATAGTAGGCTAAATGCAATGAGCCAGAGAAAAAGGGACAAATACTGTGATTTCACGTATAAGAAGTACCTGCAATAGTCAACTTCCTGGAGACAGAAAGTAGAATTGTGGTTGCTAGGGCCTTAGAGGGAGGGGAGAGTTGGGAGTTAGTCTTTAATGAGTATAAAGTTTCAGCTTAGGTTGATGAAAAGAGTTCTATGGATAGATGGTGATTATGCTTGCACAATAATGTGAATGTAGATAAGGCTAATGAACTCCACATTTAAAAATGAATAAGAAGGTAAATTTTACATTATGAATATTTTACAATAATTTTAAAAAGAAATAACCTCAGGATGGCATGGACCAGTTTGCAAGCAGCATAAAAGGGATAAGAGTCCAGAAATTTGGGGCACCAAAAGGCTAAGAAAGCTATTTCCTTCAGACTCCAAATAGTAAGAGATAAGATGGAACAGATTTGTGCAACAAAAGCCCAATAAGACTCAGCACTTGTGGCCAACATCAGATGGAGGGCTTGGTCTTCCCCTCCCTACCATAATCCTAGATAGTTTCAGAAAGTTACCACTGATGTGAGAGAGGTCTGAGCGAATTGACAAAGCAAAGAGATAATCTAGCTCTGGAAATCACACTGAAGAAAGTATTCTGGGTGTGGTTACCGGTTCGTGAAACTGAATGGGAGCACATTTATCAGAAGCCAACCACCTCCTTTAGGGTGCAGTGATGGCCAATACAACTAGAAGACTGGACTGAAAAAAATCCTCTATTTAAGGCTTAAAGTGAACTTCAGCCTCCCAAATGTGTATCAGTTGAAGTGTGCTATGAAAATGGTACAACCTCCAAGGAGGGATTTCTCAACAGTGACTTTAAAAGTGGTCTGACACCACAGTGGACAGGAAGGAATTTCTCAGAAGGGAGAACCAGAGGGCAGGAGCAATGGTCAAGGGGGTTGTTCCCAGAAGTCTCACCAAGGACTGACCTTCCCTGCCAGTGGATGGGAGTTCCCATGGCCAGCCAGCAGGATCATGTCATTGCCAGTTATCAGTCTGTGGTCTATCCCCATCTCTCCTCGTCTACACAGGAGGATTTCTGTTCTTACCTATCTCCTTGCCCATGGTAGGGTGATATGTTGGGATGAGATGCAAGGGGATATTACTTATGCTTCTAATTCAAAGGATTCTGGACCACAAGGAGCCACATCTGGATGGTGGTAAGGACTGTGCCTCCTCTGGGGTTTGAGATGGGAGCAGTGATTGGTGGGCAATTGAAAACATCTCTCTAAGTTTTCTCTAGAGAAGGACAAGTGTGCTCTACATGTGGGAAATGAGAATAAAATGGCTAGTTAATGGCCAGGAGAACAGATTATAGCCAAGCACTTTGATGTGTTCACCCGTACTTGTTTTTTCTTCACAAAGAATACAACTATATATATTTCCCATCGGGCTGGGATTTAGCTCAGTTGGTAGAGTGCCGCTCTGCAGTCTCTGAGGTCCCGAGTTCAATACCCAGCACTGCAAAATGGGAGAAGGATATGGCAACCCACTCCCAAGGCAATCCTGAAACAGTCAGCCATTGAAAACCCTATGAGGGTCGCTATGAGTCGGACACGACTCTACGGCACCTAACAACAACAACAACAATGTATATTTCCCAGCTTTTCTTGAAACCACGTGTATCTAAATGCCTGAGATTTGGCTAGTGAGAATGTCAGTAAAACTGATGATGTGTCTTCCAGGCATGACCCATGCGTTCCTCCCAGGGGACATCTTTTCTGCACAAAGCCCAGAGAGAACTCAGGAGCCACTTGTGGAGGACTGCAGAGGCATGGAATGGAAAGGGTCTGGGTCTCTGAATGATACCAAAAAGAAACCAATCAGGAACAATTTGAGCAAATTTATATGAGCAAGAGATAACTTTTTCTTTCTTTGTGGTGATAAGCCACTGATTTTTCCCCTTGTCTCAGGAGCTTTAGTCACCTCCACTGCCATATCATTATATTACAAAAACATGTGCTGATTACAGATGATTTAGTAAATTCAGAAAGTAAAAGAAAAAAAAATCTTACCTATTTTTCCACTACCCAGAGTTAACAACTTTCAATATTTTAGTTTGTTTTCTCACTGTCATTTTTTCTATACACTAATTTTTTCATTAGAACATTCACAACTCTTAGGGAGAATATATTATGAAGAGAATTTGGTGATAGAAGATGTTTCCCAATCAAAATTTCTAACTGCTCAAATCATTCAACAAGTATTTTAAAAGTGTAAACTCTACGGTTGTTAGGTGCCCTCGAGTTGTGCCCTCGAGTTGTATCTGATTCGTAGTGACCCTCACAGAGTTTTCAATGGCTGATTGATTCGGGATTGCTTCAGGAGTGGATTGCCACATCCTCTCATTTTTGCAGTGCTGGGGATCAAACCTGGGTCCTCAAAGAGTGTGGAGCAGCACTCTACCAACTGAGCTAAACCCTAGCCCCATAAACTCTATAGTTGATTAAAATCATTTGCAATAAAAATGGGCTTTAAGATATTTTTCTTGTCCTATTCATGTTCACAAATCTCATGAAACAAGGAATTATTTATTATTTTTATGATTCCATTCTCAGTGTGTAATAGATAGTGTCTGGCCAAATAGAAAAACAATAATTGTCTGTCAATGTGAGGAAATGGATGAATGAACAAATGAATGCAAACCATTTTGCTTTAGTGCAAGAGGAAAAATATTTTTATTATTAATTATCCTAGCAATGTCTATATCATATCTAGTTATTTTGGAAGGGCTACACTAGTTGTTTTAAACATGTATCAGATACACTAAGATATGCCCTCTGAAGGGTAGAGAGAAGAATATGAACCTATTTACTTTTCCTGGAATAAGAACAGAATCGAATAAAGAATAGTCAGACAAGGAGAGAAACTGGATACAGGGCCAAATGTTTGCCCTAGGCTATAGTATCCACCTTACAATATACAAATAGTATCAAACATGATTCTGGGGTGTAAAGGCTAAACAGGAAGGTGTAATTCTCAAGCATTTTTATAAATTCAAATCTCCATTCTAGAATTCCCACTACAATTTCTACATTAACTATAGTGCATACTTACATATTTTTTCAAGGGAAGGCCCTTGTACATTTGAGAATGTTTTCTTAATAAAGATACAGATCATTTGGGAAAAATTTTTTAGGTCATCACCTTTTAAAAACTGTAGATATGAAGATGAGCATATAGCCCAGGTGGAGAGCACTTGAGGGCCTGCAGCCATAGTACTGTGGTGTCCAATCTAGTCAGATTTTGGGAGCTAAGTGGGGTTGGGCCTGCTTAGTACTTGGATGGGACACCACCTGGGAACACCAGGTGCTGTAGGCATGGGAGAAGGACCTGGTAACTCACTCCCAAAAATCAGTCCGCCATTGAAAACCCTATGAACAGCAGAGAAACACCAACAATAGTGTTTCCCCTGTTGTATGTAGGGTCACTATGAGTCCAACACTGACTCAATGGCACCTAACAACAACAACAACAGAGCACTTGAAAAGTATGCACAAAGCCCTGGGTTTGATCCTCAGCACTAGAGGAGAAAGAGAAAAGAAGTGATTAAAACTATCAAATTTCCATAAAGTTTTGCATAGAATAGTTCAGAGCAATATGAGATCAGTCTGATATTTTTCTCTTTGATGATTCCTGTTTTTAATTTTCCTCATGCTTAAAGGATTTTTTCTTCATATTTAAAAATCAAAAATTTTCTGAAGTTTGAGTTGAGTGTGGGTTTTTTTTTCATAAAATGTGATGTGATAAAGGATTTTAATTTGCACATTTGTGTCTTTCTCAATTCAGGTAGCTACATTCAGGTTTTTTTTTTTTTTTTTTTTTTTTTTTTTTTTTTTTTTTTTTTTTTTTTTTTTTTTTTTTTTTTTTTTTTTTTTTTTTTTTTTTTTTTTTTTTTCAGTACTGGGGGTTGAACCCAGGGCCTCATGCTTGCATGCTTTGCAAGTGCTGGACCACTGAGCTGCACTCCCAGCCCATTTTTTTCCTTCCTTCCTTTCTTCCTTCCTTCCTTCCTTCCTTCTTTCCTTTCTTCCTTTCTTTATTCGCTCTTTTTTTTTTAAGACAGAGTCTTGCTAAATTATGCAGACTGCCTCTGATCTCGAACTTGTGATCCTCCTCCTGCCTCTGCCTCCCAAGCCACTGGGATTACAGGCATGTGCCACTGTGCCCGTCTCAACATTCAGTTATCTTAATCACCATTTACTTGTAAGAGACTGCCTTACCCCAGTGACCTCTTACATTCAGAAACTATGTCCTAGTCATATCTTCAGTACTTCGCACATAGTAGACATACAGTGATGGGTTATTGAAGTAAATGAAGACTAGAATTGTGTGGGGAAATCTCTAGTTAGAGGAGTATCCAACCATTGATAGAACGATGTTTTACTGCATTTAACTTCTACATCTACTTCATTTCTTAAGTGTGCATGGACTACAGTTTTGCATTTCTTCAACCAATGAAACTGATTTGCTTTAGCTGATGGGACATTAGTGTGATGCCAGCAAAAACGAGGAGAGCATTGTACAACTGGGGGTTGCTCTATTGGTGTCTTGGGAACCCTGAGACCGCCATGTGAAGAAGGTCTACTAGCCTCTAGATGATGCAATGCCACATGGAGCAATGACAAGCCACATCTAATTAGATACCACCTTGCCCTTCAGACTAGCTAGTCTATCAACTGCCAGACATGTGACTGAGGCCCATCTTAGAGCATGCAGGGTCAAATCACTTTGACTGGTCCAAAAGCACTTCCTACCAACCCATAAAATTGTGAGAAATATTTGTTTTAGGCCCCTGAGTTTTGGGTTGATTTGTTATGCAGCAAAAGCTAATCGATACAAGCCATTGAATCATTCTAATTTAGGAAGATATTAACTGGCAAATATATTTAAAAGGTAATTATCTTGTTTCTAGGAGACAGCAGAGGAATGTCTTCCAATTTTAAGTAACAATGATTTTGAATTCTGTACTAGCCAAACTATTGACCAAATGTGAGGGCAAAATACAAACATTTTGTAACACGCAAAGACTGAGAATGTTTGCCATCCAGGCATATTTTCTGGGGAATTAGTTGAGAAATTAAAAGTTCTTAAAACTCTCCCCATCCCAAGAAAACTCTCAAAAGTAGTAAGTAAGCCATAAAAAATGGTGGAATTAATCTAAGAATCTGTTTCAGATTTTTTTTTAATTCGGCCCTACACTGATCTTCTATACCCACCTCTTTCTTCTGGGGCCAGGAACCTGAAAACCACCTGCCTGAGACTTCACTGCCAGCTGGATTCTGATTCATGTCATCCACTGAGAAAATTGTGAATGAAATTAGAAGGCAAGAGGGACGTAGAAGACCTTCTGATTCTGGCAGTGGCTTCAGTAGCTTCAGCACAACTGTACAAGCCATACCAACAGGACTTCCATCAGCATATCCCCAGGAATACACAGTCCCCCGGCACCAGGGGATTGGAGGCTTACGGGCTTCTCTTTCAGAAAGAGGAGTGTGGGCTCCAAGGTCATGCAAAGGTGGTAATGGATTCCTGTAGTTATTGTCCCTGGGTCATACCACCTACTACCTTCTGCTCCTTCCAGTACTTCTGTAATGAATTACCTGGATTGAAGCCTTCCCTGCTTTAATTACCTACAATGGTTCCTGTTTTCTTGACTGGACACTGAATGACATGGAGTCTAATGCAATGAAATCATAGGCTGAGAACCATTTCAATAGGCCTTTCAAGCAATTCATCTACTTTATATAGAAAGTCAATGAGTTATGCAGAATCTAGATTTTTTAGGAAGAGAGGGACATGAAAGTAGAGAGGAAACTCTTTCAGGGAAGGGGGAACCAGTAGGAGAGGGGAAGAAGAAAAAAGAGGATGATGGGGGGGTGAATATAATCAAGTACAGAGTATACATGTATGAAAATATCATAATTATTCAATTAATGGAAAATTTTATATAAAAAAGAAAGTCCATGAGCTCCAAGAATATCTTCTAGAAGAATAATGAAATGATTTCTAGGCATTAGAAAAGAAAGAATATACTAAAGAATATAATAAAATATAAAGAATATATTAAGAATATAATAAAGAAATCATGCAATTCTTCTCTGAAAAAGAAAATATTATAATGTCAGGCAATGTCAAAATATATATAGGAAACCAATAGGCAAAATATGAGGCAAACTAAAATATGGCATGATTTCTAGACCCTTATGAAATATAAAAGATTCCATTTGACCTAGATTCAAGGACTATTCTTCTTTGTACGACATAGTGGTCATCTTTTTAGACATTCCTTGAAAACAAATATACTCCTAGAACATACTTGGCTCTATGTGGGCCTATAATACAGAGCATTACTTATTTATGTCATCTCTAAAAATTAATCCATTAAAATATGAAAGACCTGTCCATACTTATGGCTTTATCAGTAGAGAAAATATAAGGATCTGAGGATAGGAGTTGGGGTTTGGAAGGACAGAAAAGAATCAGGCAGGAATATTCTCACTTTATACATAGAGAAAGAAGAAAAACTGCAGCATATTTATGAAATAAGATATAACATGTTATTGTACATTATTATTACAAAGTACTATTAGAAATAGTAATAGTAAAATGTCATAAATTTTTGAAGTAGAAAAAAATGATATAAACAAAATATTTTATCTTTTTTAGTGAGGAATCAAAGAATGATTTCTGAAATCAAAAGCTCAATAGTTATTAGCATATTATTTAGAGTTTAATATTTAGGGAAATGATCTTCTAGGTAGCAGAATTAATGTCATACAGGGATGGAATGGAGGAACCTTACTTTTCATTGATAATTCCCCTATATTTTAACATTCAGGTATTACTTTGATAAAAGGAATTTTTAAAAGAATACACTGCATCAGGGAAGTAAGGTGGCCTGATAATGTTCCTATTTATAATCCTTATATCCCAGCTTCAGTTTCACCTGTAGAATGAAGGGGTTGGACTAGATAATTTGCCATGCCTCCAGCTACAAAATGCTGAGTATCTGTGAAGAATGTAATGCATCCCTCCTAGAAAGAGACTTTTGAAAGTGCCTTTACATTTCTCTAACTTTTTTTCCTCCCTGAGGACCACACTTAGTGACAGGCATTCAAACTACCAAGTTTTAATCATGGACAAGCAGGAAGATTATATAGTTAAGGCAGCAAATATTTATGGTAGACCTCTGGGAAAACTAGGCTCCAGAGTTGCCAATTTGTTAAATCAGAAAAAAAACCAAGTAAACATCATAATGGCTCATACGATGTAATTGGAGATAGGCAAAGCCTAGACACGTACTTTAAAAAGAGCAAGTCCACATATTGACATGGCCATATTAAAACAAAACAAAATGTCTTCTTTCTTGAATTTTATAGTGACAGAAAGAAGCATTTTTTCCCCTCTAAAAATGCCTGGGCATCACTGTACATTTTGTTTAAAAGGTGATGCATGTGTAAAATAACAGAAAGGGCTGATGTCCATGACCTAAACAGTCACCATTTTTTTTCAGGTTCGTTAAATATATTTCTCCCCAAATTTAAATCTTCACTCTATTATTTTTTTCAGACCCTCTTAGAGATTATTCTGTAGAAGCTTGCCAAGTTATCTGGAGTCATTCAGCTGGCTGGCAAAGCAGCTTTGTCCGTTCATTGAATCCTGCAGGCACAGAACCTATTCCCTTTTCTTCCATCTGCCATATTCACTTTGAAAGAGGTGGGTAGTAACCCAAGATGAAAGCCACCCCCCTTCAATCTGTAGGTTGCCGTTATGCCCCATTCCATATTATTATCCTTTTGCCATTTCAGGCCCTTGTACAATATGACATAGAGCAGCAGCAAAATCTATAAATGGGTTTCCCATCAGCGTAGGTGCAGTCAGCTTCGGCCAGGAGGCATTCACTGACCAGATGGCCTACTGAATGCCTGTTTGCTTTATCCCTGCAAACTCCCAAACCCCAGTCATCTTAGTCATTTTTGACTTAAAATAGACTGGATGATTTTACCTATTATCTGGTCCCTCAAAGAATAAGCATAACAGCTTTGTTTCTGCAAGGGACTCTCACTAAGTCTTGTTTGCTTTCCATGGTGAGAAATTCTTTCCATGCTGAGAAAATTGCTTTTTCTCTAAGTACACGTTATCCTCTTATATAATGTGCACATATGTTTGTGTGTCTATATATGTGATGTTGCTCTAAAAATTCAAGGCAGCATTTGTCTCAGCCAAGTTCATTGTACTTCAGGGTCATGCATGCCTCATGCATGGCCTCCTTTTCAATGTCTTTTATTTTCTAAGTGCTTGGAAGAAAATGAATTCTTACTGTACGTCTCTGCTCAAAGATTTCCTGAACTTGGTTTAATTTTTTTTGTCCACATATAGCAAAATTAGTGAATAAATTGTAGAGATTTCTTTGCTGACAAAGCTTGCTTCAATATCATATCTGCTGTTCAGAGTAGGTTTGTTTCTTCTAAGAAGTTGCTATAGAAAATGTTACTATTGACTTTGCAGGTAACCCCCCCTCCAGGGGCAACCCAGGGAGTAGGTACTTCACTGCACAGATTGTCCATGAACCGTCTGTGCTCTAGACCCCTGTTGAGGCTTCCTGGTCCACCCTAACCTCCCATGTTCACCATATGGTTTGATTTTCTTTCTCTTTTGTAGCACCTCTGCTATTGTTTCAGGTCCTTACCCAGCTCCAATCAGCATCAATAGAGTCTTGCTGTTGTAGTCAGACAGTCAGTTGATGTCACCATGTCCTCAGTGGGTGACCAGCATAAATACCAACATCTGAGAATGAAAAGACTGTAGACATCTTTGGGGCTGGGATTTAGCGTGGTTGGTAGAGTACTGCTCTGTACTCTATGAGGTCCAGAGTTCGAGTCCTAGCACCACAAAAATGGGAGAAGGACGTGGCAACCCACTCCCAAGGCAATCCCGAAACAATCTGCTATTGGAAACTCTATGAGGGTCGCTATGAGTCGGACTCGACTCCACGGCACCTAACAACAACAACAACAACAACAACAGACATATTTCAGTAAAAGTGACACTCCCTTGGCCTAAGGCAAGAACCCAGTGATAAAATTTGCTGTTCCCAAATGATATAAATTAGTCACAACCTTCCTTACCCAAAAATTTTACAATGAGAGTGAAAACATTACTTTGGCAAGAAGGAATAGGTGGTCATTAATTAGGGAGGCCTGGTCCAATCAAGTGTTTAGTCGGCTCAGAACTATTTGCAAGCTTCCTAAGGGTTTGAGGAATTATGTTGCAGAAGGTGCCAATGCCAAGTGCTCTCCCTATGCAGCACTTTCTCCTAGCATTATAGAATGTTATCACTGAAAGGGACTTGAGATCTCACCTGCTTTCATGCTCTCCTTTGACACAAGAGGAAAGGGAGGTGAAGAGGCAACCAAGAGGTTATGCCATGCTGAAGTCCCTGCACAGAACTCAAACTTGAACATTGTAACTCCTTGATCACAGTCCTGTCCTTACACTGTCTTGCCTCTTCTGCTGCTTTTAACCATCCTACAGTACATGGGGCCGGGGTTTAGTGCAGTTGGTAGAGTGCTGCTCCTCACTCTCTGAGGACCAGGGTTTGATCCCCAGCATGGCAAAAAAATGGGAGAAGGATGTGGCAATCCACTCCAGAAGCAATCCCGAAACAATCATCCATTGAAAATCCTATGAGGGTTGCTATAAGTTGGACCCGACTAGACAGCATCTAACAACAACAACAATAGTACAAGAAGCAATATGTAACTCATTTTCAAATGTTTACCCATCTTGCTCTATTTCTGGCAATTTACAGTGGAATAGATGGCTTGAGAAAAAGAATCTCAAACCATTATCTTTTGTACTGATTTTGCCACTTGAAGCCTCAAAAATGGCATCTGCCTTCAGAGGTTTCTTGATGGACATCTTTCCTATCTGTGGGGACTTGAAGAACACAGGTTGATTGCTTAGTAGAAGGCAAGAAGATGAGATAGATGATCATCAAGTTCTAACTTAATCATAATGTTTCAAATGTGTCATTCTGGAATGGAAGTGTCTTCAGTGAAGATTAGAATGGTAGCATCCTGTTAGCCTCACACAGTACATGTAAGACCTCCAGTTTTTATCTCCTAAACATCCCACGAACTCACTCATCCTAGTATGTATCTATTGAAGACAGAATTAAATGATAGCAGGGAGGGGTTGGCTAGAGCCACATGAACCTCCCACAGTGATATTACCATTTTGAGTTTGTTACATTGTGGGACCAGTTCTCAGTCTCACAGGCCGATAAAACTGGGTTTCCAGCATTTTCAGAAGACTTGACCTAACCAATCTGGTTGCTCATATACAAAATAAGAAAATTAGAATCCTTAATTATTAACTTATATTTAAAAATATCTTGCTGGGGATAGAAATACTTATATTGGTATATTTTCTTCCTATTGGTTGATCTCATGAGGAGCCACATTATCAAGAAGTGGATGGTTGAACATAAAATCAGAAAAAGGGAGGTGTTTTTTAACATTAAATGGCATCGGGCTGAATTACTCTGATGTCTTTTTCATCATACAGGAATATACCAATAGAATCCTAATATTGATGGTCCATTGAACAAAACTCCTCTTTCAATCAAATCTGGGTGGGCAAATCAACATTTGTCCTTGTAACTCCTCATCTCTTTCCTCTCCTCTCATGGTTGACATTCCTCAAAATGTTAATATCTTTATTCTCCAAACAGTTTAGTCTTACTGGCTTAGACCATTCTGTTTTTAAGGTGCATTTGTATGAAGTGGGTTTGACACATTTGTGGGGACTTTGTACCCAATCTCCAATATAATTTCATTACTTTAAAATTCTTGAGACATTACTCATTATTATCAACTCCACCCCCAAACATATGTACTAACAAGGGTCCACATGTAGAAATTTGTTTTTTGGGATATAGTTAATGGTTGCAATTTAGCAAACCATTGTTTCATTAGAAATAGCATCCCAAAGCAGTAGTCTAAACCTTAATGTGTGCATTATCAGTGCTATTAATGATTTCCATCACTTTTGCTGTGGCAATTTAGCAGCATAAAGTTTTCTCTAGCGCTTTAGGGACTGAGTTAAAAGACAAGAGAATGCAGCTTTGTTGAGGCTGCTCGATGAGAACTTAATTGGAGAAACATGCAGCTGTGGCCGAGCAGAGAGGAAAGGATGACACTTTTTTTTTCTCCTACTAATAAAGCCAAGTGCTCCATATGTGTTCCTTTAGCGATTAGATTATTTCTTATCATGTTCCATTTCTTGGTCATCTTGCTAAGCACATAACATTCCAAGAATACATTCTCTAGAATAGTGTGAACTTATGTGTGGTATGAAGGTATTATAAAGAGAGAGACAGAGAGAGAGAGAGAGAGAGAGAGAGAGAGAGAGAGAGGGCGAGCATAGGTAACCAGGCCTCACATAGCACCTGTCCATCACCAACATTTAGAATTTTCTCTTTATATTTGAGAAGTATTTAATTGAAACAGCTGTTTTACCAGGATTCTTTCCCAGGGATGTCACTATTGTTTCATGACAGAACAGAGTAATGAAAGTGATAAATAACTTTTGGTTGTAGAGAATGCTTTTGGCTAAGTGGGAGGCAAAATGAGATAAAAACCATCTAATGAAACCCCATGTGTCTGTCAGCTTGTCATGTTGTGGGGGCTTGCATGTTGCTGTGATGCTGAAAGCTATGCCATCATTATTTCTGATACCAGAAAGGCTACCCATCGTGGACAGGTTTCAGTTGAGTTTCCAGACTAAGACAGGCCAGGGAGAAGGACCCAGCAGCCCACTCCCAAAACAATTAGCCACTAAATCCTATGAATAACAGAGATTCACTGTCAAATATGTTGTTGTTGTTGGGTGCCACTGAGTGAGACTCATAGTGACTGTCATAGGGTTTTTCAATGACTGATTGTTTCAGGAGTGAGCTGACATGCCCTTCTCCCATTTTGTTGTGGTACTGGGGACTGAACCCAGGGCCTCAGAGAGTTAGTACCAGAAAATGAGCCCCCGAGTGAGGAAAACATTCAAGAAATGACTGGGAAGAGTTGCATCCTCAAAGTAGAGTTGACCTTTAAGATGGAAAAGGAGTAAAGCCCCTGGAATTTCCTTTTGCTGATATGGCACAACTCAAAATGAGAAGAAACATAGTTGCTGTGACATTGGGCTCAAACTTAAAAAGATCATGTGTGTGGCATGTCAGATAGTGTTTTTTTTTTCCTATTGTACATAGGGTTGCCATGAGTCAGATCCAACCTGACAGCACCCAATAACAAAATGAATTAGAAGTTACATTAGAAATAAGACAACAGAAATTATAGAGTTGGGGGTTGGGAACAGTTGGTATTTACCATTCTCAGACTCAGCTACCATTTAAAAAATTGTGCACATATTAGTCCTTTACATGAGGCTAGTTCCCACCACATTTAGGGAACCATGGGACAAACAACTTTCCTTTCTTTGTCTCAGTTTATATATCTACAAATAGTTATGATGTTCAGTTTATGTTTAGTGATTTGAATATTCAAATCTTTGCTCCTCTACAAGAAGAGGTCTAAAATGAATTTCTCAGACTCATACCTACTTCAACAGGTGGTGTCATCCATCTTTGTCTTACCCAGTAATGCTTTTGGCTGCAAGTAACAGAAACCCTGACTTACTGTGACTGAAATAGGTAAATGTTTATTTTTCTTGCATAATGTGAATTCTAGGGGCAGGCAGCTGCTGGTTTTAGTTCAGTGGCTCAATTATGTCAGGACTGCCACCTCTGTAGGCGTCTTACTATTTGTGGTCAATAGAGATTTGGCCACAATAGCTACAGGCAGTAAATCTTCTTTCAGGGCTGCCATTACAGTGGGGGCCTGCAGCCATACCACTGTGGCATCAGACTTTGGGAGCTAAGCAGGGTCAGGACTGGTTAGTACTTAGATGGGAGACCACCTGGGAACTCCAGGTGCTATATGCATGGGAGAAGGACCCAGGAACCCCCTCCCCCCCTAAAAAAAATCAGCCATTGAAAACCATATGAATAGCAGAGAAGCACTAACAATACTGTTTTGCCTGTCATACCTAGGGTCACTATGAGTCAGATACCAACTTTGTGGCACCTAACAACAACAACATAACAGGGGGGAGGGAAGGATTATGGCAGTAGCTGTGTATGCTCCTTTTTAGATGAAGAAAATCTTTCTCCCAACCTCCCCAGCAGAATCATTCTGCCACATGGTCAACCTAAGTTCACGGGAAAGAATAAAGCTCTGCCATACTATCATTGTTGTTGTTGTTTTTAGGTGCCATCAAGTTGGTATCCAACTAATAGTGACCCTCATAGGGTTTTCAATGGATGTTTCAGGATTGCCTTGGGAGTGGATTGCCACGTCCTTCTCCCATTTTTTGAGGTGCTGGGAATTGAACTCGGGACCTCAGAGACTGCAGAGTGGTGCTCTACCAATTGAGCTAAATCCCAGCCCACACTATCATTAGTGAGGTCCAAAATGTAACCACATAGAATGTGGGGCTGCTTTGCTTTGAGGTAAACAAAGAAAAAAAATTTTTCAGTTGATCCATGCTGTTATGTAGTAATAGTGAAACATTTACTGTATTCAGCTGACTGGAACCCACTGAACTGAGAAAGTCTCATGTCCCTTCCTAGCTGCACATCCTTCCTCCTGAAGAAGAGAAGAACTTCCACCCACAAGTGGGAGCTGTACAAAGCATGGAGTCACTCAGTCATGGTTGTTATTGTGGAATACACTGTATTACCACCAGGATTTACTCTAGAGAGCTCTGCTTTACTGTGAGGGCATTTGGGACAAGGAAGGCATTCTAGGTTATCTTTGCCCTAGTGTCTGTTGCAATTCTCCCTTAAGTTTCCCACCAACCACTTTCCAGGAATCCTAGTTACATCTTTGGTCTCACTGGATTTAAATAAGAAACCCAACGACAGAATTACAGAAACAAATCTCTGAAGTCTGAAGATGACACAACTCCCATCAGAAGTGGATCCCTTTGGAAATATAAGTCAATATACCACAGAGATACCTGCTCATCCATGTTTATTGTGGTGCTATTCACAAAATCCAAGATATGGAATCAACCTAGGTGTCCATCAACAGATGAGTAGATGAGGAAATTGTGGTACATATACACCCTGGAGTTTTATTCAGCCATAAAAAGGACAAATTTATGGCTTTTGATGAAAAATGGATGGATCTAGAGATCATCATTTTAAGTGAAATAAGACAGACCCAGAAAGGTATACATCATGTTTTCTCTCATATGTGGATGTTAGATTTCCATATATACTCTATATTAAAACATATAAGTCATGAAATTAGAAGGGCCTTCTGTAGGGAAAGATAATAGACTAAAGAAAAGGGTGAGGAGGCGAGAAGAAAAAGTAATCGAAGAAAGGAAAAGAAATATTACATATTTACTCCTTAAGACAAAATTGCGACATAGGTAGATAGATAGATAGATAGATAGATACATATCACATACATATGTATGTACATACATAGATATATAGAAAGATAGATATACACATAAACAAGACATGCAAGCAGAAGGGGGCTATTGGTAGGGTGAAAATGTAATTAGAGAGGTGAATATGTGCAATGTATAACAAAATACATATATAAAAATTTCTTAATGAGACCCATTAGGTTATACACTAAAAAATTACTAATAAAATGTGATTACTGGGGAAAAGAAAAAGTGGATATCTTTGGGATAGGCTTCCACAGTGGTAGGCCATGGGACAGCTTTTCAGAAGTACATGGAGGGAGGGGGGCAGTTCACTGCCTACTCCACTTTGAAGCCACCCATGAGAACATTGTGGTATCATCATCCCATGGAATGTTAATCAGTGGGGAAATGAATAAACTATAGCTGTAAACAAGCAAATTAATCTGTAAACAATTTTGAACTAACAATGCAAGACTCCAAAGACAACATATACTGTCATGCCCTTTAGTCCTTTATATAGAATATATATGTTGTTGTTGTTCTTGTTGTTAGGTGCCGTCGAGTTGGTATCTGACTCATAGCGACCCTCACAGGGTTTTCAATGGCTGACTCTTTCAGGATTGCCTTGGGAGTGGATTGCCAGGTCCTTCTCCCATTTTTGAACTCGGGACCTCAGAGACTGCAGCACAGTGCTCTACCAACTGAGCTAAATCCCAGCCCATAGAATATATATATAGAACCCAAAACCAAATAAATTTAAGTAATATACTGTATGTGCATGTATACGCACACACACATATATATACAAATATATATATACACACACACACACACATATATATGTATATATATATACATAATATGATAAGAAAGGAAGATAATGATGAATTCAAAATTTGGGACATGTTAACTCTAAAAGGAAGGCAGGAGGAAGGAACGGAGAGGGGCATGCTACATTAGTTTCCTAGGGAGAGCCGCTGTGAGTCGGATACGGACTCGATGGCACCTAACAACAACAACAGGGCTCCCATATAAAGCTACCACCAACTGGGTGGCTTCAACAACAGAAATTTATTGTCTCACAGTTTTGGAGGATGGCAAGCCAAAATCGAGGTTGGTTCCTGTGAGGGCTGTGAGGGAGCATCTTTTCCAGGCTTTTCTCATTGGCTTCACAATTTTTTATTTATTGGCTTATTTATTTTTGTTTTCTGAGACAGAGTTTTACTGTGTTGCCCAGCTGGCCTAGAACTTGCTATGTAGACTAGGCTGGTCTTGAACTCATGTCCATCCTCCTGCCTCAGCCTCCTGAATGCTGGGATTACAGGCGTGTACCACCAAGCCCAGCTTTCTCATTGGCTTTTTGATGGTTGCCTTTTCCTCAAGTATCTCCATCATCCTTGCTCTGCTCTTGTCTGCCCTTGTATTCATTTTCCCCCTTTTTATAAAGAAATCAGTCATATTGGATTAAGGCACACCCAAATGACCTCATCTTAACTAATTCTATTTATAATAATCCTATTTCCAAATAAGGTCACATTCTGAGAAAGTAGAGATTAAGACTTCAACATATGAATTTTAGAACACAGTTCAAGCCATAATACTGCTACTGGATTATAATTTCTTGTTAAAGTAAAGGATTGTGAGCATTCATTATGCTGGTAAATGAGGATTGTATTTAGACCAACACTTATCACAAACCAAGAATTAGCCAAATTCCATGGACCTGAGTTCCATAAAGAAAAAAAGAAAAAGAAAACTAACTCAAGCAGACATTCATAATAGTAAGTCAGTCTTAGGCTTCAGGTGTGACTGGAGCCTGAGCTTCAAACCCTGTTCAGTGAGTCTCTTGCCATTCATTTCTGCTTTCTGCCTTAGTTCTCAGGCACCAGGTGGTTGGCCTCCAGCATTGCTTGTCTGGACAATGTGTAGATTGTCTATGTGGGAAACAATTTTACTCTTCAGGGTTGGACTTGCTATAAGTACTTGCTTGGACTTGCTTGGGGTTCTGAGCACTGCTGATTCACTCCTCATCTATTTTCCAAAGGCTAGAAACTGTCCGCTGGACCACTGTATACTGCCCATACATTATACCATACAGGCAATGGCCAGTGCGTTCAGCTCACACACACACACACACACACACACACACAGATTCAGTCCCTACACTGTTTGTTGTCAACCTTGAAACAGGGCCTGCCCCTGTGGTCACCACATTTTTACAGCCTCATTGTTCTTCCTACAGAATCACATGGTCTTGTTAGACAGATTTATTGTACTTTGGGGAAATGGGTTAGGATTTTGATAACCCTTTCCCAGAAGGTCCTCAGAATCTCTAAATAATTTGAGTACCACCATCCCTAGAGCACTGAACAGCAATGGACATCAGAATAGGTAGACTTAGAGCACATAGAAAAAGTTTATTGTTGTTGTTAGGGGTTATTGAATCAGGTCTGAGACCCTATGTACAACAGAACAAAATACTCTCCAACACTTTGCCAAGCACACGATCTTTTTTATGTTTAAGCTTATGGTTGCAGCCATTGTGTCAATCCATCTAGTTAAGGGTCATCTTCTTTTTCCCATTGACCTGCTACTCTCCCAAACATGATGTCCTTCTCCAGGGATTGGTCCCTTCTGACAACATGTTCAAAATATGTCAGATGCAGACTAGCCATCCTTGCTTCCCAGGAGCACTCAGGTGGCACTTTTTCTAGGATGGATCTGTTGGTTCTTCTGGCAGTCCACAGAAAAGGTAAGAGGCCCTATTACACATTTTCTCCAGGAGTCTGGGTACCTGCTTCCTTTACATTTCTGGAACAAGGTATGCCTCTCAGCAAACTTTTCCTGTAACAAAGAAAATCTTTTAAAAAGTGATAGCTTATCTCTACCTGTATTCAGGGAAGCAGTTGGTGTAATTTCATGTTTTTTTTAAAGTTTCACATCATCAGGTTTCCTGAAAGAGCAAATTAGGAGACTGAAGAGAATAATCACAAAGTTCCTCTCCTGCATTACAGTTTGTATTCTACTATCTCTTACAAAGCTTTGGACAGTTTTTAACTACTTTATGATCTTCCTGAGAAATCTGCTATTAAGTAAATGTAACATTGCTAACATTTTTCTGAGTATTTAGGGTATATGGGATTTTTATATTACTAAAGCCTTGAAGAACTAGCAGCCATACCACTGTGGCATCTAATCCTGTCATATCTTGGAAGCTAAGCAGGGTCAGGCATGGTTAATACTTGAATGGGAGACCACCTGGGAACACTAGGTGGTGTGGGCTTGGGAGAAGGACCCAACAATCCATTCCCCAAAACCAATCAGCCATTGAAAACCCTTAGCAGAGAACCACTAATACTGTTTTGCCTGTTTTATGTAGGGTCTCTATGAGTCGGATACTGACTCAAGGGCACTTAACAACAACAAAGCCTTGAAGAAGTGCTCCAAGATGGTTCCTACTGATCCCTGCCTCTGGGTATGCCTAGCACTGTATACTTCCCTCCCACTCTGTAACAGGATTGGCTTGTGTGGCCAAGAACATGAGCAGAAGTACTGGTGGTTCCAAGGGCAGGTCATAAAAGGCTTTAGGGATTCCACCTTTTGCTTTCTTGAATCACTCACTCTGGGCGAAGCCAGATGCCACATCCTCAGGACACTCAAGCAATCCTATAGAGAATTCCACCAGAATGGAATGGAGGGCTCCTGCCAATAACCAGAAAGGAAGTGAGACATCCTGCCAATAGTCATGTGGGTGAGCCCTCTGGGAAGTGGGTTTTCTAGCTTCTCCACCCTTTAGGTGATACAGTCCCTACTTTAGAGACCCTGAGCCTGAACTACCACCTGAGTGGCTCCAAGTACCTGACCTTCAGGAAACTGTGATGCGATAACTCTGTTGTTTTAAGTTGCTATGTTTTGCAGTAATTTGTTACGTACCAAAGGATAATGAATATGAATCCTAAAACTGAACAGAAACACTGGGGAGGAATAAGAAACACAAATCAGACTTATATTCGGTACCAGGAACTTGTTGGCTTAATCTTTGTTCTGGTTTGGCTGGAGAATAACTGTGTAACTTCTGCAAAAGCTTATCTTTCAATTGTAACACTCCCTACTAAAGTATTTATGCTTTATTCTTCTCTGTATTACCACCTCCATTGTAGCACCTGACCTGAAAGCAAGGCTGGATGAGTTCTGCTTGAATGACTAACTGAATAAAAAACAAATACTTCTGTTTTCTCACATGGGAAAAAGGGAGGGCTCTTATTGTCGCCCCATGTCCTTCTTCAAGATTTGGTCAAACTAAGTGAGAGGATACATGGCAAAAGAGGCTGGATGTTTTGACTTAGCAGGTAAGAATGGTGAGAGATGCCACCATCTTTAAAAGCGGACAGCATAGATAAGGTTTATTAAGAGATAATATACTATTAAGAAATAGTTACAGAGAAGATTGAGGCACCTGCAGAAGCTTGGGAAACCTGCAAAGGAAATTAACCTGGATTCCCTAGGTGAATCTGCATAAGGATTTTTCTATTTCCCAGAGACAGGTAAAATCAGAGAGAACAGAGTTAAGGAGGCCTCTACAGGGAAAAGTACCTTAGATAGACAGAGAAGATGGTAGGCCTGAGAGAAGGGAGAAATGTGCACATAGTTGCTAGAGAAAGAGGAAAAGGGCCAAGAACAAGAAGTGGAGAGGAAAGAAAAGGGGGGAAAAAAAGAGCAGGCACATGTTTCTCCTAGTTTTATTCAAGTAGAGCATGCCCAGCATGATACCAGTCCTGCACAGTCAGCTTTGGGCACCCAGTGTGACTTGAGACTGGGCTGTTTTGCATATTAATCAATGGCTTGGATCAGTGTGGGGCCCATTACAAAATGTCCTTCCAATGTCCTCAGAGAGCTACATGGTTTCACCCATCATGGGCAATCGGATGCCACCATCCTCATGGAAGGCAAAGGACAGACTCCTGGAGTAGATCACTACACTTCAACAATAAGGAACTTATTAGTATATGTAGTAAAATAATGGAACACATGCAGCCATATAACACAATGTTTCAGAACTCTATATTGTGTCTTGGAGAATACTTTTGATATTTTAGTTAGAATAGGACCAAACATATTTTGTTGGGGGTGGTGCTGTTGAATTATATCTGACTCATAGTGACCCTTGTAGGGTTTTCAATGGCTGATTGTTTCAGGATGGCATTGGGAGTGGATTGTCACATCCTTCTCCCATTTTTGTGGTGCTGGGAATTGAACTAGAGACCTCAGAGACTGCAGAGTAGCGCTATACCAACTGAGCTAAATCCCAGCCCAAACATATTTAGTAGGGTCTTAATATTTATTGAATAAGTGGGTGAACGAAGGTTCAGAAGAATATAACCTACTTTACACACACACACACACACACACACACACACATACATATACATATATGTGTGTGTCTTTGTTGTTGTTGGGTGCTCTCTAGTCAAGTCTGACTCATAGCAACCCTATGTACAGCAGAATCACACAGTCCCCAACACTGTGCCAAGCATACATTCTTTCATTTTCCAGCACTATATCTGACAGCATTTCTCTGCTATTTGTAGGGTTTTCAGTGGCTAATTGTTATGGGAGTGGGCTGCTAGGTCCTTCTCCCTAGTCTGTCTTAGTCTGGAAACTCAGCTGAAACCTATCCATGATAAGTGGCCCTGCTGGTATCTGAAATACCAGTGGCATAGCTCTCAGCATCACAGCAATGCGCAAGCCCCCATAGCACAACAAGCTGACAGACACATAGGTGTGTGTGTATATATACACATTGTGTTGTTAATAGGTGCTTTCAAATTGAGTCTGACTCATAGCATCCCTATGCACAACAGAATGAAACACTATCCAACACTGTGCCATGTGTGTGATCTTTTTGTTTGTGTCCATTGTTGCAGCCATGGTGTTTCTTCTCATTTTGAGTCATGCCACATCAGCCAAAGGAGGTCCCAGGAACTTTACTCCATTCCTATCATCAAGGTCAACTCTACTATGAGGAAGCAACTCTTCCTCAGTCATTTCTTGAATGACTTCTAGCCTGGGTAGCTCATTTTCTGGCACTATATTTGACAGTACTTCTCTTCTATTCATAGGGTTTTCAGTAGCCACTTATTTTAGGAATTGGCTTCCAGGTCCTTCTTTCTAATCTGTCTTAGTCTGGAACTTCAGCTGAAACTTGTCCACCATGGGTATCCCTGCAGGTTGTCTGAAATACCAGTGGCATAGCTTTTAGCCTCACAGCAACACACAAGTCCCCACAGCATAACAAGCTGTCAGACACACAGGACACACACACACACACACACACACACACATTGTTGTTAGGTGCTGTGGAGTCAGGCCTGACTCATTACGACTCTGTGTACAATAGAATGAAACACTCCTTGACATTGTGCCATGCCAGGTACTATGTTAGTGGCTCTCTGCCATTCATGGGATTTTCAATGGCTGATTACTTTCAGGATTGTTTTGGGAGTGGGCTGCCAGGTCCTTCACCATTTTTGTGGTGCTGGAAATCAAACCCAGGACTTCAGAGAGTGCAGAGAAACACTCTACCGACTGAACTAAACCCAAACCTATATACACATGTATATACACATACTTTTCTTTCTTTTCTTTTCTTTCCTTCCTCTTCTCTTCTCTTCTCTTCTCTTCTCTTCTCTTCTCTTCTCTTCTCTTCTCTTCTCTTCTCTTCTCTCTCTCTCTCTCTCTCTCTCTCTCTCTCTCTCTTTCTTTCTTTCTATCTTCACGGTGCTAGGGAGTTGAACCCAGGGCCTAGCAATACTTTGCAAGCTCTCTACCACTGAGATGCACTCCCATCCCCATTTTTTAGTTTTTATCTTGAAACAGAGTCTCACTAAGTAATGCAGGTTGCCTCTGGCTTTGAACTTGCAATCTTCCTGCCTCTGCCTCCAAAGTTTCTGGGATTATGGATATTAATATAAAATATTAATGTATCCATATATGTGACAAAGTAGGGAAATTACATCTTACATGATATTTTTCAAGTTAATACTAAGATTTTGGAAGCAGTTGGGGCCATAGTGGTATAAGAGTCAGAGTTGAGGTGTGCTTGAGTAGTGTGTGTGAATACAAACTTATGATCAGTATTTTTTTAAGTATAGTCTGGTTAACTGGATGGTTTTCTGTTTGGTGGGCAATGAATAATTTGAGCAAGGAGGTTTTGAGGCAGAACTAATTTGCTGTACAGATAGAGCTGGTCTTGTATGATAAAGGAAAAAATAGGTAAAAACTTATTCAGATTACCTTTAATGTCTCTTCTGTGAGAAATTACTTATAGGATAAATCCCTGGCTTTATAGACTGTCCACAGTCATTAATTGATGCAATGACCTTAGCTAAGATTCGTTTTCTCTGTGATCCTCAGTTTTCTGTTTCATAGAATGGGAGCATGCATGCAATTTTATAGATTCTCAGATTTATTGTTTGAAATGCAGGTTGATTATTGTGAAAAAAAAAAAGCCACTTGAATGACTGATGAGCATAAAATAAACGCACAGACAATTTTTTAGAGATAGTATAATTTCCCATTTCAAATTTTAGAGATTTTTCCTTTTGGGGGAGGTGATGGTGAATTATTTCTGTTGAAAAACTTTCAAAGATAATAAACTATTTTCTGAAGTTTCCAATTCAAGTGATTCTCCATTTTAGAAGGTGACTATAAAGTTGTTTGTATACTTTTTGAACAGGGAGAAGAAATCTCTTTTATTTCTATCATCATTCTTAAGTGAGGAAAATGTCACCATTTTTAGGATTGTATGGCTTCCCGATATGTCATGGAAGGAGAGGGAAGATTACAAAGAAAGCAACTTAGCACTTATCTTGCTGTCTCTCCCAAAATAATGCTCTAAAAAGAGGTGAGTCTCAGAAAATATAAGTAAATTCCACTATTAAAATGTACATACTCCACTTAATAATTTTTGAATTTTCAAGAAGAGTCTGTTCTCAAATTCCATTAGTTTATTCTCCTTTTGTATATTGACATCTCTGTTTTGACCAAAACCTAGTACCCTGGATGATTTCCCACCATTTCTTTATCCGAATATTTTTGCTCCTGGGGATTCCAAAAAGACAAATCCATAGGAAAAAAAAAGAGTTGAGATGATAAAGATATTTTAAAAATTGAATGTCAACATTTAAGGCAATTAAAAATATTTCACAAATATTTTCTCAAACAGCATCATCTTTGAACAGGGACTTCATATGTTCTGTTCACTGCTAAGCTGGGGAACTCAATGAACATTAATGAATGAATAATTAGTGATTATAATTTGAATTTAGAGTCAATATATTTTAAATTAAATATATATTTTTATATTATATACCACACCTTTTATTTTTACATAATTATTTTATATATTTATGCAACATATTATTGTGTATATTAGATACTGTGTAGGAAATCTATATAATGTACCTATATTCAGCAAAGCCGTCCTAGTATATTTGTTAAAAACTCACTTTCAGTGAGTTCCTTTCAGCTCATCCTCACACAGCACATTGCACACCTCAGTGATCTTTCAGATACTCCTGGTCTCATTTGTGTTTGGTTCCAGATATCTTTGAGATGACCAGTTCTGTGGGTTCCAACTAACCTCACACAGGTACTGCTGAGAGCCTCTTGGTTCCCCAGTGCTCCTCGATTGACATCAAAGTATGGACACCTGCAGCACTTGATTGGCACTCAGGGACATACAACAGGGATTATGGAGGCAGTATGTCCATGTCTCAATATGCTCAGGCTACATAACAAAACACCATAAACTGGAGCCTTATAAACAACAGAAACTTATTCCTTACAGTTCAGGAGTCTGGGAAGTCCACAAAGAAGGTGCTGGCAGATCTGGTGTCTAGTGAAAGCCCATTTTCTGGCTCAGTGACAGCATCTTCTTGCTCTGTTCCATGTGAGGAGGGTAAGAGGCAGCTCTTTGAGGTCCCTTTTATGTGGGCACTAATCCCATTCATGAAGGCTCTGCTCTTCTGACCCAATCACCTCAAATGCCTCTCCTCCTCTTATCATCACATCAGTGATTACAGTTGCAACGCATGAATTTGGTCAGGGGGCTGGGCACTTTGAGACCACAACAACTCTCTGAGATGAGTTTGATCAGTGAGAGACAGAAAGTAGTAGACATCCACTATTCCCATAAGATGGATGGTACTGAGGTAGAGTTTTTCAGTCTCTTAGAGGATTGTCCAGTATGACTGGGTGATCAGTCACACTTAGAGGTAGACAGATCAATATTGGCTCAAATTGGTTCTCCCTCCATTCTTCTGCCCTTGTCCTTCACTCTGGCTCCCTGGGAGTGAACTTCCTAGTCAATTATCAGCACAAGCCTTTGCTTCAGGCTGTACTTTCTGGGAAACTCAGGCAATTCCTAATGTTTGGTTTGTTGTTGTTGTTAGGTGCTATCAAGTCAGGTCTGACTCATAGCAACCCTCATAGAGTTTTTAATGACTGATTGTTTCAGGATTGCTTCAGGAGTGAATTGTCATGTCCTTCTCCTGTTTTTGCAGTGCTAGGGATTGAACCCAGGTCCTCAGAGAGTGAGGAGCAGCACTCTACCAATTGAGCTAAACCCCAGCCGAATGTTTGATTTAGGAGGCAGGTTCTGTTTCCATTTTCTCTTTCAAATCCCCTATGCCCACAGCTCAACCACCCACTCAATCTTTTCTTTAAAGGAGTCAAGAGTTTTAGAAATAATAAAACACTCCACCTATCGCAGTGTAATAATTAGTCTGAGATGTGAATTTACTTGTACATAGAATTTTCTACAAGAAATAGAAGATATTTGCAGAATCTTTCCTTTTCTGTCATTTATTTTCAAAAGTTTTAAAGAGATACTAAGCCCTCTTAGGGAAGCTGGAAGACAGGCAGTGTTCTAGAACAACTGGAAGGAGAGAGAGCAAACTTTGCTGAGAACCTGTGAGAGATTAGCGGTCAAACTACCAAGCAACTATGGGCGTGAAACACAAAGACCATGCTAGTCAGATCCTTTTTGTACCCAACCTCACAGCAAGCTATAGTCTCTGAGGTGTTAGTCCTATGATTTGCTTGGGAAGGCTGGTTCCCAGGCACTAGTGTGCCAGCTCTTGGCAAGGACTCTGAGACATCATGTACCTGCAGCAGCTGAGACCAAATGCTTCAGTGGAACACACACTGGGACAGTGGGCATCACAGTGGTACCTAGCATGGAGCCAACACCAGAAAAAGCCTTCCTGATATCTTGGACTTATGGTAGACCCTCAGAACATAGCCCAATCTGGGATGAATCCCCAAAATAACCAAGTAAATTTCTTGTCATGCTGTGTGCATTTAAGAAAATAAAGACATAGATATTCACATAGCCTGTTTTTGCAGACAGGGATTCATACCTGTAGCAAGACTCTTTTTTTCTACACTTGATTAAAATTTTCCATATACCAGCTGCCCCAGATCTATACACAAGCATCCCGTGGCCTTGCCCAGCCTTCTCCTTCTCGCTTTATCCAAAGAGGTGGGGGTATTTAGGCGAGGTTTATCCTGCTCATCACCATAGTCTCAAAGAAAGCCTTGAGCTGTCGAACTGTTTGCATTCTGATTGTGAGGACTAAAGTTCAGCTTCAGGAAGTAAAGGTATAGAAAGGATTAGCTAAAAGCTGGTGACAGCCTGGAGAGGCAACAAGCATTATTGGAGTTAATGTCGTGTTATAGCCACTGACTGCTGCAGGTGAGTCTTCGGGGGTTATCCTGTTGAAGGTCATTCTGGGCAGAAGAATTGGCATTTGGATGATTTTGTTTGTAATAAATTATTTCTCAGAAAATGGCTTTATGCCACCACTTCCTATTATTTTGATGAACAAAACCATGGGATGATGAAGGGCAGTCTGTATGGTGTGCTGTGTGCATGTGTGCATGCATTCCAGCTCACCATAAACAAAAGATGGTTATTTCTCCAGGGACATAGGGTATCTGAAGTACACTGCTGAAATAGGCTTATATTTCTAAAGATAGTGGGTCCCATGAAGAAACAATGGAACTGGATCTGCCGACTTTCCTGACTCTAGTTGTTTATCAGCCAGCCTAAGAAATTACATTGCTGTAGTTTGTGTAAAAATTCTAAATTACGAGGGCAATTGCCAAAGCAACTTGGAGACCCACTGCTTCTCTTTGTCAGGAGTGACTTTTTTTTGACAAATGTCTTATTACTCTCATAGAATCTATGCTAGTATGGAAAGGCACTGTTGACCATCACCTACAGAAGGGAAGAATGTAGAGATATTAATTAACTTTAAGCATGCATCTATGTTGTGCCAGGCACTGTGTTAGGAATTCTGCATGTATTATGTTACTTAATCTTCATTACAGCTCAAGGGTAGGGAGAGAGAGAACATATTCAATCCTCTTCGGGTAGATGAAGTAACTGAGTCTACAAAGCTATATGACTAATAAGTCATGACTGTATCAGCTAATTCTGCATAGCTAGCAGCTACAAAAACACAGTGGCGTATAGCAATAAACATTTATTTCTCTCTTACTTGTCTGTGAGGGGGCTATGGCCGCTTTGTTCAATGTGTCTCATTCTAAATCACAGGCTCAAGGTGTATACTACCCAGACTATTTCTTCTCATGGGAATGACAGAAGTTTAAGCAGGAAAATCCAACCACACAAGCACAATTCAAGCCTCTCTTGCATCACAACCACTAAAATTTCACTGGACAAGGCATGTGGCCATACTCGAGGGAGCAGGGAAGTGTATGCCTCCCATCAGAAGGCTATGGCAAGGGTACAAATACATGATGCTAACACAGGGAAGTAAATATTTGGAACTGATAATTTAATTACTATAGTGAATATCTAAGATTACATTCCAACTTGGGTATGTGCCATTTTTAAGCACAGTTCTTTTGACCATGTGGAATATGGAAAAGGAGACATTTCTGTCCAATGCAAGTCCTCATGGTACAGAATGAGAATGATGTAAAAGGTGAAGTGAAATAGTCAAAGGTCCTATGTGCAATGCCCCAGACCTTGGTCTTTATAACTCTCCTCTCCTCCCCTCCCCTATTCCCATCTCCTCTCTCTCTCTCCTGCCTATCTCATTTGGACCTAAAGCTTTACATATCATCTGTGTGCAGATGGCTCCTGTCACTTATATTTCCAGCCTGGAGTACAGCCTTGCATTTCACATACACTCAGCATCTCCACTGGGATGCCCAACAGGCACGTCCAACTTTACATGGGCAAAATCGAATTCCTAACCATTTTCCCTTAAACCCACTTCCCTCACTGAGATGTTTTCTTCACCTCAGTAAATGGTCACTCCATCTTTTCAGTTGCTCACTTTGAAATCCGTGCCTCCTGTCTTACAACCTTGATCTGGTCCCCTAGCAGATCCTGACAGCTCTGTCTTAAAAATGTTTCCAGAACCTAGCCAGGTGTGGTGGCGCACGCCTGTAATCCCAGTGGCTCCGGAGGCGGAGGCAGGAGGATCATAAGTTCAAGACCAGAGGCAGTCTGTGTAATTTAGCGAGACCCTGTTTCAAAAAAAGCAAAAAAATGGGCCGAGGGTGCAGCTCAGTGGTCCAGCACTTGTAAAGCATGCAATCGTGAGGCCCTGGGTTCAACTCCCAGTACCACCAAAAAAAAAAAAAAAAGAAAAAAGAAAAAGAAAAAACAAAAGAAAAAGAAGGAAAAAGTTTCCAGAATCTAATCACTGTTTTTCCTTTTCTTTTCTATTCTTGTTCTTTTGAGGGACTGGAGAGTTGAAATCAGGGCCTCACTCACTTTACAAGTGCTCTACCATTGAACTATTCCCCCCACCCATTTTTAAACTTTCCTCCTGCTTATGTCATGGGCTGAGAATTTTTAGATAGTTGGGAAGGAAGGGAAAAGAAATATTTCTGAGAGAGGGTCTCACTAAGATGCACAGGCTACCTCGAACTTTTGATCCTTCTGCCTCCACCTCCTAAATCTGAGATTCCAGGCCTGCACCACCACGCAAAGCTCTGATCACATCTTAACAGCTTGTTCACCACAACCTTGGCCCAAGTACCCATCACTTGGTGTCTGGAATACACTGAGGGGATCTTTGGGGAGAAAAATAGGCAGGGAGTACCCTTAGGATTTTGTGTGTTTGTGTTTGTCACAAAATGTAATGTGTTTCTTGGGTGCCTCTCAGAGACTACAATAAACCTTTAAATTACAATGCTTCTTTGAACACAAGTTTTTAGTTTTTGTAGGACACTTTGCTGAGATGGGCATTAAAGAGCCTTGCTGTCATTGTTAGGTGCCAGTCAAGTAGGTTCTGATTCATAGCAATCCTATGTATGACAGATGAAACATTCCTCAACATTGTGCCATACCAAGCATTATTGTCAGTGCTTCTCTGCTATTCACAGGGTTTTCAATGGCTGATTCTTTCTGAAGTAGGCTGCCAGGTCCTTCCTCCAAGCCTACAGCAGCCAGTATTCCTAAGCGATTTCCCATCCAAGTACTAACCAGGCCCAACACTACTTAGCTTCCTGAGATCTGGTGGGATGTGATGCCAGTGTGGTACAGCTACAGGCAAGGAGCCTTGGTTCTATGTAATACCAGGAAGGTTTCTACAAGATCATTTATTCTGGCCCCTGTTATATAAGAAATGAGAAACAGGCTTTTTTTACGGATCATTTACTACAGACCCAAACCTTCTGAGTCTTGTGGACAAAACAGTGAAGGACACGAAAGTTAGTCTCTCAAGTCTTTTGAGAGACATGTTTGGTCCCATTACCCAAATTTCCAGGAAACCACAAGTGGATTCTTCCAGAACATTTCTCTTTACAGTAGCGACCCCTTGACCTCTCATCCTTTTGTAGATTTGGCCCCACCGTAAGTTCTAAGAAAAAACGATCTTTGGCTGCCAGAATAGATGGAGCTTCTGTTCAATATGTCAGATCAAGGAGTCATTTTGGCTGCTTATTTGTCTCATATCTTTTATCTTAATTCTTAATGTTTCTGCCTTGTCTCTAGATTCTGGATTGTCCACCACTGAAGACTAGCATGCAAGGGCTTTATAGGAAAGGAGTTATGCATTCAGTCTAAGCCTTCTATTCACTACCTGGAGAAGATTCTTAACCTCTTAGAGCCACAATTCCTTCATCAGAAGAAAAATGGGACTATCAATACCTCTTCTAAGATTTGGGATCATAAAATGAAATAACTAGTAAATCAAAATTGCTTAATAATAATTATAAGGCTGCCACTGCTACTAATTCTGTTATTCTGCCTGCTTTCTAGCATAGTTGCATTCCCAGTATTACTGATAATCACTGGGATCAATTGTTCTTGGCCATGGCCCTTCTGAGGCCATCCTGTCCTCCTCTGGTTCGCTAGTTTATGCCAAAAATATATTGACATATGACAACTAGAAATTTAAGTTCATACAAATCTGGGTATGTGTGTTTAGGTACTAGGCCTTATGCTGTAGAGACAAAGAAGGTTGACAACTCCATCCACACTTTATTTAACACCCTTCATTTCTGTTGGTCTGTTTTTATGTCAGGTCCTTCCCAAGTGGTGCCTCTATCTCGCTTTCATAAGCAGTCAGATATCACTGCACGTCAATCAAGCTAGGTGCAAAGGGGGTTACTGAGGCTCTTAAGTACTAACACTCAGTACCTATCACACAATAGCTATTGTCTCATTTGCATCCTGTGTATGATTGAATCTTCAGAAAACCCAGTGAGAAAGATGTTATTCCCATTTTGTAAACAAGTAATCATAGGTTTCATCAGAAACAGAATATGAGACTTTAAAACATATAAGTTAGCTGAGACATCAAACCAAAGAAGTACAACAGTACTAAATTTCATCCTGCTAATTATTTGGATCAACTCCTATTTTGTCAAAATATGTCTTCAGAAGAAACTATTTGAACAAGACCTCAAAGATGGTGTTCTCTGACCCCTTCAAGTTAAGAATGCAGGAACCACACTTAGAGAGGGTTACATGACCACTTAATTGACATAGTAACAGCAGGAAGGCTGAAACTCAGCTCTTCTATTTTTAGATCATGATGGAAAACATAAAAAAAAAAAATAGAAAAAGCTTATAATATTAAAACAAAATTAAAATAAATTCTTTTTTAGAATATATACTCATATTTTTTCAAGTCTGTCCCTGGGTCTTCTTTTCTTAGTTTCAATTCCTATTCTTGACAAAGTGCTATATGCCTATCATGCTATAGGAAGGGCTAAGTAGAAGGTGGTGCAACAGGACTGCCCAACAACCACAAGTTCATGAAGTTCACCTTCAGTCTTTGCCTCTTTGTTATTAGAATATAGGAGGACATAGGAACATAGCCAGAAACTCCTTCTTCCCTAAAGAGCTTACCCTCCCAGGTATTTACAACTTTTAAGACTTTCATTCTTTCTTATACGGATGGAGATTTTGTTTAAGGTGTACTAGGTGCAAGTCATTAACTGTGAGTGTGGCTTTGGTGGTCAAGGAGTCTCAGAAAGGAAATTCTGAGACTTGATAGCTTTGGAAGAGAGACTCATTCCCATGCATTTGGACAGTTAGCGTTTCCTCACAGTTTCCTGCCTGTTACAGGCTGAATTATGTATGCCTTCTCCAAATTCATGTGTCAAAGTCTTAACCTCCAATACCTCAGATGGTAACCCTAACTGGAGATACCCTCTCTAAAGAGATGATTGAGCTAAAATGAAGTCTTTAGGCTGGGCCCTGATATTTTATCACTGGTGTCCTTTACAAGAAGAGGAAATTTGGATCTAGAGACATACACCAGACATGTACATGAACAGAAAAAGACCTTGGAAGCACATAGCAAGAAGGGAGCCCTCTGCAAGCCAAAGAGAGAAGCTCTAGAAGAAGCCAAACCAGTTAACACCTTGATCTTGGACTTCCAACATCCAGAACTGTGAGAAAATAAGTTTCTGAGTGACATTTTTGTTATGGAAGCATTAGAAAATGAATATACACCTTCTCTTCTGCCCCCAAAGTCTCAGAAACTAAAGACCTAAAATTGTGACTGTCCTCATGTACTGCTTCTCCTGTTTGGTTTTCCCATCCCTTTCAGAAACTTCCAATGATCTAATCTTATTGTGGTTCCTTTAGGTTCTTCCAGTACCCAAGATAGCAGGTGAAGGAGCCAAGAGACTGCAGTGCCTGAAAGTCCATTGGTAGCGGTTGGGAAGGCAGCAATGCAGCACTCTCAGGGTTGGGTAGCCTCCGAAGATAAAATATTGGACCCTGATTTGTTATAGTGTTAATGGCACTAAATTAGTAGGTAGGAGAGAAAGACATTATCATGGAGTAATACATAAAGATCCTGTTGCTGGTTGCAAAATAACAAACCAAAAAGAGAAAAACCTCAAACTTGGGTTGACTGTGTATAAGAAACACTAATTACAGTCATTTATGGAAACTGCTTACCATTGATAGCTAATTATCATGCAGCACAATAACAATTATGTATATCATTAAATATGCATCAGATTAGCTTTATTTGATTACAATAATAAACTCCAGAAACATACAATGTCATCCTTAGAAGGGGACCTTGGAGATCAATGTCTAAGTCTAACCCCTTCATGTTCCAAGTGCAGACGCTGAGGCTGGTGGGTGGCAGTTGTTTATGGCAGTGCTGGGACTGGAGCATATGCTCATGGATTTCCAACTATAATCCCTGTGGAAAACTTACATGAGGTTAAAGCCAGAGACGGACGAAGACTATGTCCTTCCTGACTGTTCTATTTATGGAGTGCCTAACTGAGGCCCTGCCTGCAGCCATGCCACTGTGGCATCCAATCCTGCCAGATCTTGGAAACTAAGCAGGGTCGGGCCTGGTTAGTACTTGGATGGGAGACTGCCTGGGAACACCAGGCTTAAGAGAAGGACCCAGCAACCCACTCCCAAAAAATAATCAGCCATTGAAAATCCTATGAATAGCAAAGAAGCACTAACAATATTGTTTCCCCTGTTGTACATAGGGTTGCTATGACTCACATACCGACTCAACAGCACCTAACAACAATAACAACAACTCAGGCTGTACCATATCACCCTGTTACAGCATCTTTGCATTACCTCTTAGGGATTGAACTTAACTTGTTTTTCCTTCATTTTCCCAGGTGTAGCTATAATATGGGTGGATGCTCAATAAGTTTTTCTCAGATAGAAATCAATTAATAAGCAATTCATTAGGAGAAAGACTCAGGTAGAAAGACCACATTGGAAACCTGGATATTAGGACATAACAATGTCTGTAGGCTGGTACTGAGGTCTCCTCAACACTAGGTTTTCCTTCTTTTTGATCATAAAAAATCATCTGAGACACTTTTGAAATATATAGATAGGCCATTCTTTTTGTGTGTGTGTGTGTGGTACTGGGTCTTGAACCTGCATGATTTACAAGTGCTGGACCACTGAGCTGCACCCCAGCCCATTTTTTTACTTTTTGGAGACACGGTCTCGGTAAATTACACAGACTGCCTCTGGTCTTGAACTTGTGATCCTCCTGCCTCCACCTCCAGAGCCGCTGGGATTACAGGCGTGCACCACTGCACCCAGCTGATAGGCCATTCTTATAGATGTTAAGATGTGGAAGATCTGGGTAAGATTCCAGGGGTTTGAATTTTTCCTAACAAGAACTTCAGGCATTTGTTATGGTCGGCATGTTTAGACAACATGGATAAATACAGTTACCTCATCTTGAGAGCATGCCCATCAACTCAGAACCTAAAAGAAAGAAAGAAAATCTTAATTTGATAATTTCTAGGGAGTAAATGCCATGTTTAGAGACTATGGGGGTGTTTTAAAGAATCTATTGTTGGTGATATGGTAGATAGCACCTGAGGAAAATAGTGTGATGCAATCTGTTAGTAAATTATGCCACAACAGGCAGTGCTAGGTGGCAATAGATGGGACACAAAATCTCTGTACACAGAGATCTCAATGTCTGGTGGAGAGATGGAGAATTCTTTCTTGGTAATTATTAAGATAATTCACATCGAGTAAAACTCACCATAGGGGGCTAAAGTTTAGCTCTGTTGGTAGAGTGCTATCCTACATACTCTGAGGCCCTGGGTTTGATCCCCAGTACCATAAAAATGGGAGAAGGTCCTTGCAGCCCACTCCCAAAACAATCCCAAAATAATCAGCCAATGAAACCCTATGAATAGTAGAGAAGCATTGACAATAGTGCCAGGCATGGCACAGTGTTGGGAGTGTTTAATCTGTTGTATATGGACTCGCTATGAGTTGGGCCTGATTCATGGTACCTAACAACAACAACAGCAACAAAATTCACCATAAGTGTACAGTTCTGTGAATTTTGAAAAACTCAGTGCCATCCTCCTAACAGTTCTCTGCTACTCTTTGTAATCAAGTGGCAGGGTGATCCTTCCTCCCAGTTTGCCTGGGAATGAGAGATTTTCCAGAGATGGAGACTTTCAGGACTACAACTGGGACAATTACAAGCAAATTAGGTTGACTGCTCATCCTAGTAAGTCCACTTTCCCCTACCCAGCTCTGCAAACTAATCAGTTTTGGGCCCCTAGAGTTTTATTTTACAATATGGAAAATATATGGTCTTTTCTGTCGGACTTTTTCACTTAGAATATTGAGTAAGAGATGCCTTCACAGTGTTGCGTGTATAAATGGTTCATCCTCTCTATTGTTGGGTGTTCTCCTATAGGGCTGCACCACAGTTGTTTATCCATTCCCCAGGCAGTTTTCACTTACTGTGAAAAGCATGATTAGGCTTTGAATGACCCTGCGTAGGCAGAGATTTGAGCTGGCCCTGCTATCTACCTCTATTCTAGGACTGTTCTCACTGGCCTGGAGAATAACAAGGCTGTCCATATGAACTTCCCCTACCATCTCTCAATCTGGCATTTTAACATGCAAGTGCCTGACAAGTGAGGAGGACAGTGGGCAAGGGGACACCGGAAGTGACAAAGACATTGACAGTGGCTCACTCTGAAGGATCCCCAAATACTGTGCCAGTTAGTGCAGGATTCCTTTCAGCCTGGAAGTAGGGCCCTAAAACAGTGTCCGGGGAAGCCACTTGGCACCCTACAGTAAGAGAGGAGAAGGTAAAGAAAATTTACATGGTAGGCATCTGAGAAACGCCTCCTGTTATTAAACAGTGCCTGGGTTTTTAAGCATATCAGATCTAGGTCTACAGAACACCTGGGGAAAGCACAGCTCACCATCAGCTAGATAAATAAAAATCATTTCTTCTCCTTGGGAAGGTAGGTGCTGGAGTCACTTCTAGTTAATGAAAACCTTAAGGTGGGCACAGTGAAAATGATTTCACCGTGACTTGGAAGGCTGTCATGGCAAACCCAAATCCAAACTCTTTTCCCCCTTTCTTTGCCTTTTTCAAGAATAGACTGCCAACCCCAGGCATGTTTGAAAAGAGTATGCATCTGCAGCTTTCCTATAGTCTCCCAAGCTCCTGACATTTTCTCCAGGTCAGAGATACTGCATGCAAATACCTGTCTATCTATTCACATTCTGCCACTCAAGCAGTGAGGCAAAAAATCTGGACTCAATCCCTGCCTCAGGATAATTGCTTAGCAAACAAGATGCACATAATCCATTTTCATTATTAATACTCCAGTTAGGAGCCAGGCTCCGTGTTCGGTTTCTCATAATGAGAGCTGCCTTACAATGGAGGTGATGCAATCTACCATTCTGCTCACAGCATCGTGAAGAGGCAAAGAAACCCCTCCTGTGGCCGATTGAGATTCCAGGCATTTCTGCTCCCCAGAAAGCAGTAGGCTAGATGGGCCCACTATTGAAGAGCAAGACGTGCTGATTTTCTTGGCCGGGTGATTTTGTAAAAATGTCTTGCCTGCTCATTTGCTTATTGTATATTATGCGTTCTTAATCTCCTTCTGATAGCTCCTTCGAAGGCATCTGCCCCATCCCACCGCACACCCAGGGAGCGAAACTGCAGGCATGAAGTAGAACAGAGTTTGAAAGTGATTGTCAAGCAGGGCTAATTCAGATGTAACCAGCACAACCTTGGTGGCTGGCTCAACCACACTGCAGAAACCTGGTTAGTTTTTAAAAGTTATTTTTTTTAATGCTTTTTTTAATGCAGGTGTTTCCTGAAGAGAGTTAAAAGACTTCTTGGTGAAATTTGTTCTCCTTCTCCTGCAACTCTCATTCCATCTCAGTGGAAGGTGGTTTGCTATTAAAAGAAAAGATAATCCATTATCACTGTGAGTCTTGAACTGCCAGGAGGAAGCCTGCAGCTGACTGGAAGGGAGGGCTGATAAGTTGCATTTAAAGAAAAAAAAATATCAATTGCTAGTTAGTGTCCTGCCATCAGTCAGAAATACACCATAAATTTGTCCACAGGCAGAGGGACTGGGTCCCTTGGAGGATTTGCAATGGGATTTGAAGACTTCCTATTTACCTCTGGGTGATTAGTCTGAGCCAAGTTTGGATCTGAGGTGACTGAGTTGGTTATTTTTTATCAAGCTCTTTGGTGACAGGTGTCCGTGTTACAAGAAACAAATTGGCACTAATTGGGCAACTCCTGTTGGCATCTTGGCAGGAGAGAGCAACAATGGCTTGATCTGCGGAAGCTGCACATTAGCAGGAAGGGGACACCTGTGCTGGCCATATCCAAGCTGTTGTGCTGCTGTTTGTTTTTGTTTGTTTCAAAAATTTGAGGCATGCTAATTTTGAGTGTGGCAATTTTCATTAGCATTCTAGCATTCTGGAGGCAACATGCAGGCATGCATATGTGTGCACACACACACATCTAAGAGAATTCTTCAACAAATAGTGGGTGATGAAAGGCCTGTCATTCTGTTTTCCAGGATCGTTGATGAGAGACGTGGACCAGTGGCGCCAAGAAGATTGCAACGTGAGTTCTCAGTGGGCAGGGTCATTGTATTTGTATTTTGTTCCCACCAGTATGCCTGGCATCTGGTCTGGCACCCTGTTGTTGTTGTTAGGTGTTGTTGAGTCATGTCTGACTCATAGCAACCCCTCATAAGGTTTTCAATGGCTGATTGTTTCAGGATTGCCTCGGGAGTGGATTGCCACGTCTTTCTCCCATTTTTGCAGTGCTAGGAATCAAACCTGGACCTCAGAGATGGCAGAGTGATACTCTACCAACTGAGCTGAATCCCAGCCCCAGGTCTGGCACATAGTAGATGTTTAATGAATAATTGTTAAATGGATACATATTTTTTGACTGAATGAATGATCTCTTTCTCTCCAAGAACCATAAATAAATGGCAATCCTTTCAAAGTAAATCCTAGACATGTGCACTTGGAACAGACCTTAGCAATCATCTGAAGGAACTGTCATCAATGTTTGGATTAGAAATACTTGGGTCTTGGCAAGATGAGTGGTTGAGCTGAGAGCAGAATCTCAGTCCTCTGAGCCTAGTGTGTTGTGATCTCACTGCTCCTTCTGAGAAAGAGAGATTTCAGAACAAAGAACACTGCTGCTAATGAACAGCACAATGGACCATGACTGAAGAAACCTGATTTCTATATTGGGATTCTCTGCTGATTATGTGGCCTCCAGAAAATCACTTAACATTTTTGGGTTTCTGCTGCTCACAGTCTATTTGAGGAGACAGACAAGTAACCAGGCAATTACAATACCTAATGCTACATTTGAATAATAGGGAAATAATCTGGAAAAAAGGGCAAAAAATACTTGCACCATATGGGGATAAATTATTTTTTCAGCTCTAAATACTCAGCATGTTGAATTAGAACATGGAAGGCTCCTGAGAGGTAGCCATTGTCTTGAGGTCCCCATGGCTATTTCAGAAGTGACTGGCCCAGCATACTCTAATGATCCACCAGGGGGAAGTAGAGGTCAATTTGTTCTGTACCAGAGGAGGTGAAGTGATTTGTGTATTGTAATTAAGTGGAGGGAGGAGAAAGGCGGCAAGACCTAGGCCAATGCAAATTTGAGGTGTCCTATTCTTACAGTATCTTTTATATCAGTGGTATCTACACAGAATGATGAGTATTGAGTTTTCACTATGAACTGAAGTTACCCCTTGCAACCTTATGCCTCAGTGGTAATTTTCCAGAAGTAGAATTCTAGAGAGAAAGAATAACAACAGAATCGCCTCTTGGTTACAGATAAATTACATATTTGGTTATTCATAGCAAGAGACACAGAAGTAGAAGAAGTTCTTAAGCTATGTAGAAACTGTATTATCCAGACTTTTGCTACATCAAGTAACCAAGCTGATGATCCTTTTCCTCATGCAGATGCTCATAAACTTTTATAAAATGGACATGTCAAAGAAAGAAAGAAAGAAAGGAAGAAAATATAGTCTAATCAGATAAGTGTAATTACCCCATAGTATCTCTTTGAGAAGATTCAATGAAAAGTTGTAGTTTGGTCTGCCTGGAATCACAGAGGAGAAAATCATGTTCAGAGATGGCAATTTCTGACTGTCTTCCTAGCTTGGAAAATCTAGGTCAGAAAAGATTCTTCTAGGCTTGGCCAAATCCATATACATTAAAGGAGGTGATGGGATGCTAACAACTCACTGCAGCCTAGATGATGTTACTATTGGAAAGACCTTCTTATTTCTGTGTCTGTGCAGATTTTTATTTCAGTTTGTTTCTATGGAAGCTGTAGCCTTGTAGAATGGCTCTGAAATGGAAGCCCACTTCATTATGCTAAACTAAAAGGGGAGATAAAGACTTGGGTATAAACGCATCTACTAGTAATATGATGATAGTAAGAAGATCAAATATTTATATAGTGCTTTTACGTGCCAGGCATTCTATCTATATTAATTCACTCACTACTTAGAATCCTACATGGATTGAATTGTTATCTCTGTTTTACAAATGAAGAAACTGAGGCACAAAGCAATTAAGTAACTTGCCTGATGTGGCACATTGAAAGAGCCAGGAGTATGAGAGACTAGCTTGGGACACCAAGGTGCTAGTGACCATACTATTCTGAGTTGCTATAGGAAAAATATGCACATGTTATTTTCAGACAAAAAAAAAAAAAAAAAAAACCAGCCAAAGAAGGAGGCCAACCTGGTCCTTTTGATCTTGACAATAACATGGTCTACTACTCACATGTAACAAGAGGTAGGTTGTGCTCACCAGGGGGAGACAGGCACGGGTGCTTAGAGGGAAGGAGGCAATTTGATAAGAATCTGTAAAAACTGTACTGGCCTTAAAGATGGTGTACAGCAAGCTGGGTTTTTAGACCCAGTCTATTGGATTTCTTTATATCATTGTCTGTGTTTCTGTTCTTGTTAGATCTTATTATTTTGAAGGATTGAGTTTATATTTTTATTTTTTATCTTTTATTTTCTATTTTTTTCACTATTTGGGGGTTGAACCCAGGGCCTCACACGTACTTTACAAGTGCTCTACAAGAGACACTGTCAGATATAGTGCCAGAAAATGAGGCCCCCAGGTTGGAAGGCACTCAAAGGACTACTGGGGAAGAGTTGCCTCCTCAAAGTAGAGTCTACCATGATGATGGAAATGGAGTAAAGCCCCAGGGTGCTCAACTTGCTGATGTGGCACAACTCAAAATGAGGAGAAACAACTGTAAACATCCATTAATAATTGGAACATGGAATGTACCTAGTATGAATCTAGGAAAATTAGAAATTGTTAAAGGAGAAATGGAGTGCATAAACATTGACATTCTAGGCATCAGTGAACTAAAATGGACTGGCATAGGCCATTTTGAGTCAGAAAATCACATGGTCTACTATGCTGGGAATGATAAACTCAAGAGAAATGGGGATGCATTCATCATCAAAAAAGACATTTCAAGATCTGTCATGAAATAGAATGTTGTCAGTGATAGAATAATATCCATACGCCTACAAGGAAGGCCAGTTAATATGACTATTATTCAAATTTATGCACCCACCACTAAGGCCACAAATGAAGAAAGGGAAGACTTCTATCAGCTTCTGCAATCTGAAATAGATCAAACATGCAATCAACACATACTGATAGTCACTGGTGACTGGAACACAAAGGTTGGAAACAAAGAAGAAGGCTCAGTAGTTGGACAATATGGTCTTGGTGACAGAAACGAAGCTTGAGATCGCATGATAGAATTTTGTTAGACCAATGGCCTTTTCATTACAAATACATTTTTTCAGCATCATAAACAGAGACTATACACATGGACTTCACCAGATGGAACATACAGGAATCAAATTGACTACAGATGTGGAAAGAGACGATGGAAAAGCTCTGTACAAAATGTCAAAACAAGACCAGGTGCTGACTGTGGATCAGACTATCAACTTCTCATATGCAAGTTCAAACTGAAGCTGAAGAAAATTAGAACAAGTATACGAGAGCCACGGTATGACCTTGAGTATATCCCACCTGAGTTCAGAGACCACCTCAAAAATAGGTTTAATGCATTA